>BSBK01007374.1:0-280080 GCA_027943335.1 Chamaecyparis obtusa
GTTATGTACTTTCTTCATGGTGTATATTTGATAGGGAAAATTTGGTGTGAGAAAAAAATTGTCAATTTCAGATAATTTCAACTTTGAGTAGCCCTGATGGAGAAAATATACACCAGAAACCAATATTTCTTTTTTCATACACTAGCTATACATGTCATCTATAGCATATTTTGAAATCAGAGGAAAAAAGATTATTTGCACACACTTTTTTTTAAAGAACTAGACTTCCAATTTTCAGCAATTAGAAAATGGACTTCAAAAATTAAAAAATTTATTAATTATACTTCACAAAAAGAATAGAAAATAGTAAATCATAACAAAAAAAATTTTAAATTTTTATTAAAAACTAAAGAGTGTCCTCTTCAAGAATATGTAATTTATTTTCAGAATGGTGTAGATTTGATAGGGAAAATTTGGTGGGAGATAAAAATTGTCAATTTCAGATAAGTTTCACTTTGAGTAGTCATAGCAGAGAAAATATACATCTAAAACAAATATTTAATTTTTAATGCACTAGCTATATATGTCATATATAACATATTTTGAAATTAGATCAAGAATTAAAAATGGAGTTCAAAAATTACTAAACAAATATTTAATTTTTAATGCACTAGCTATATATGTCATATAAAACATATTTTGAAATTAGATCAAGAATTAAAAATGGAGTTCAAAAAATTAAAAAAATGTATCAATTATTGTTCATTTATTTTTTTAAATGATAGATAAAAACTTCATCCAGTTTTAAACATTTCATTAGTTCACATCATCTTCAAATTCTAAACACAAATGCCACTTTTATGTCGTTAAAGTTGAACACTTTGCGTGTTGCTGGATTTTTCATTTATAAAAGTGTGACATGGGTTTGTACTTTTATACATGAAATTTATACATAAACCAATATAGATCAACTCAAGGATACATCAAGTGTGTAAATAATATATGTGAATACATGAGGGAACCCAAGTATACAATATATCATTTAAGTATGAACCCCCTTGGTTCCTAACATATACTTCTCTACTACTATAAAAAGAACTTTGGTATTAGACATAATCACTTGACTTTTGCACCTGAGGATGGATCTAGAATCCACACACCTTTAAGTCCTATTGGGATAGGAAGGACACAACACAAATCATGTATCTTAATTTTATTTATGTATACCTTATTTTCATTTTATGAATGGTGTTGTTATCTTTGTTTGCTATTTCAATTTCAAGTTTTCCTCAAGATTTTTAAGATGTTCCCTTTAATGTATATGATGCTAAATTAGTTCTTCATTTTATTTATGACCATAATGTATTCTCTCCCGAAATATATTCTAACCATGTGATGGCAATTTTCTGTATTAAAAGATAATTATTAACACTTCTACCTAAAATTTGACTCCTAGGGATGAGCACTTAATGATGATGTTGATTCATTCTCCTAGAATGTATCTCATCTACGAGGATGTTTAGGAGAAAGAGGAGGATATTATAAACACCTTTATTAAATTCTCCTTACCTTTAAAAAATGACATCACTTTTCAAGATGAAGTATTGATGGAAATTAATTTCTAATCCACCCTTTTAAATATTTTCTTATTCATATGCATGAATTGCAAGCAGAAGATAATATCATTACCACTTTCCTTGATGCTCTCCTTCCCCCAAAATGGAAGCTTTTAAAAGTATAATCAAGTCAATGCTGTCCATGTTTCAGGTAGTGAAAATTATAAGATTATTCCCCATGTTTGCGAAGATACCTACACTCACCATAAAAAATAAACCACTTAGTTGTGGTAACAGGTTCTTGACAACTTGATTATCCTGTAGTAGCTCATATGTATAATATCCAAATCAATAAGAAAAATTCCAATGTTATTCCTCCTTCTCAAACGTTTCTTCCTCCACCATCACCCTTGTCCTTCATAAAAAGTTGATAAAGCACTACATGCTCTTATTGAAAAAAAAAAAGAGTTTTTGTTAGTAAGAAATATGTTTAGGACCTGATTAAATTTTCACCCACACACTATACTATGCTTCAAGATTCTTTGTGAAATATTGTTGTCCCTCCTCTTATTGGACCTATTGATGCAGAAGCTATGTTGGAATGTATGAATATAACTAAACTTAAGGCTAAAAATTATGGTTTCCCAAGAAGGGTAACCTTCTTATGTAATGAAACACCGATATGATGCTCCCATCATTGTGGTTCTTTTTCTATTCATAGTTTTCGATAATATTGTAAAAAAATTATTAGCTATGATCACCCCACATATTAATCTAGGTCTAGTCACTTTTTCCTATTCTTATCCATGTTATGCCCAATACCCTTTCTTAGAATTTTTCTAGGGAGACCTTCGTTGCATCCTATGGAAGTAGTCCCTTCAAAACCTTGATTGTGCAATTAAAGTTAAACTATAATGACACAATATGCATCACAGAGCATGTTCATAAATTTCAAAATTGCTTTAAAATGGAACTTATTCTATTCCTTTAAAAATACAAGCTGATAACAATGTACAACTCTTTAAGAAAAAATCCTAGCAGATGATTTTGGCTCACTAAACTCTACCCCCCTATTTTTATAGAAGAATATTAAAGCTGCTAAATGTAAACCCGGTGCTTTCAAAGTCCCCTAGTGTGTCTTCTAAAATTTTAATTCATAATCTCGCACTTTCTTTAAAAATATGTGCAACAAAGCATTAAGACTCTTGGGAAGCCTACATCACATTGCCCTATGAAAGAAAATGAGCAAAATCTGCAAAGAAGCATAAAAAAATAACCATAATCTATTTGCCAATCAGATTTCAAAAATGTTTTTTCTTGTTTGTCTGAGATGGTACTCGGCATACGTTGGAGAGAGGGCGCCATCGAATCTAAAGTATATAAAGTAATGTAGATTTATTAAGGGCGTGGTAGGTTTGAGACGATTGCATGATGAAATATTATACTTATTCTATGGTTTGATAAGGATGAGATTGAAGTTGAAATATGCTGCTCAAGAAGCCTCAATGGTGTAAGATATCTTCTCAATTGCTTTATGTTGAGAGAGGACCCGTATAAAGACCATGCTATTATGAACCAAATTGTCCCACTTTAAAAGATTTAAAATTACTATAAACAAAATTATTTAAAAAAAATCATATTCAAAATATGATCTGAAAATTCAAATAACTTGAACAATAATAAATTTATGCCGTTGAACACTGTTCATTCACTTAAAACCAATTAATAAAATGTATGTTTGAAAACTCTATTATCTTATGCATGAAATAATCTAAATTAAATAGCAAAGATCTACAAAATTGTTGTCAAACATGAGTATCGGGTCCCTATACCAAATTCTAGAAGTAGAAAGTTTGTTGAGAAAAAGTAGTCATGTATATTGAAATTGACAGGTCTTCCGTTTCGATCACGCGATTTTAAACTAATTTTCAGCATGAGAATAACAGTCGAAAACGTTTGTATATTAGTGAAGTTGTGAGGGGTAGAAAACGAACATTACGGAGGTCGTCGAAGAGAAGAGTTAAGACGTCAATTGGAAGACGGGTCATATTTTGTAACGAGGCTGGAATTTTGAGCCCAATCTATTCTTCCGTTGTCAAAAATGAGTGACTTCTGCAATTTAGTGTTTTTCGTACATGTAAGAGTTTCAAACCATATGCTTAAGGTTTCTCTATAAGGTATGACAAAAGACGATATTCATTTGAAAGTGATAACAGATATTTGCAGTTTATCCAATGATCTTTAGAGATATGAATAAACTTATTTCATGGAAAAAGAGAACTGTATTATTCATTAATGTTTATAATCTTTAAAACAATCAGTTTGAATGCTATAAGATGAGTTCTAATGTGCGCCATCTCCAAAGTTTAAAATTTTTATGGAATTTAGTTAAAGCTAATTGATGAGTTGATCAACTTCATTCTTGGCAAATTCTATTTAATAGAATAGAAATTGTTAATCAATTTGGATTGTATACATAATGTATGAGCTAACATTATCTTTTCTCTATCTGTTAGTAAAAATGTATTATATTAATTTTTATCTGAGGAAAAATACTATTTGTTTAATATATTTATTGTTATTATTTAGATTTAGAAGATATTATCGTATCTAATTATAAATGTTAGATTTAAATCAAAATTGAATAAATAGATATGTGTAATGTGATTATTATCTTTACATTTAATTGGTTGAAGTACCAATATATGAAACATAATGTAAGATCTGAATTAATTATTGAGAAGTGAAATTTAAGAAAGAATTTTCTATTGCAAAATTAGCAAAGGAAATATCAAAAGAATATGTCAATGATATGTTGAATTAGGGCGAATACAATAGTATGAAATGTGATAAGTATCACATTTATGTAAGACATCATTTTGTAATAGATTTAATACTAAGCATATTGAGTACATTAATTATTTAAATATGGAAATATCAAAATTAGTGTCATCTCGAAGAAGCTTGTCTAGAAAATGATATATCCTTGTAAGAATTGTAATCCATGTAATTGTAAATGGCCATCTAATTTAAAGACAATATTTGATTTAATTTGAGAACGAAATAAGTATACCTCTTCAATTTACTTAATTGTGCATGTAGAAGTGAATAGTTATTATTGTAAGTGCGTTTGACCTTGATAGTATCATATCATATAAAGAAAGGAAAAATAAAATTAGAATCACATTTGGAAAATTTGGCATTACAATAAAAATTTAAATAATATCAAATTGAAGACAACCAAATTAATAACACCCATTATTTAGCCAAAGTATCACTAAAGAATTATTGGCTTTAAGTAAACCTATATAAGGATATGACTCAAATTTTAAGGAGGGTTATAACAATGGAATACATTTTCATAACAATGTTATGCTATTTAGTTATGAATAAGATATCATGATCTTATTTCAACCTAGTTACTATTGTTTATCTTTAAAAAAAATCACCATGGAGGTTTTTCTTCATCTAATGGTAAGTATACACCTTCGTTCAAGCCTTAAGCTTGATTAACAATTTGAATTTCCTCCTAAGATATGGAATTTCCTTGCAATAGATTCTAATTTACTAAAGGTACATTGAAGTCTATTTTATTTTTCATACTTGTGTGCTACAACTTGATTGCTACTATTAATTTGATTATGAATACTTAGCTCCTCCACTTCTTCTATATACATCTATAATTGCATACTTTCTATAATAAATTGTTTTCTTGTAGAAAGGTACATTCTCACTTCCACGCTATTGATTTTCTTCCACTTACAAAAATTTCTACACATCGAAAAATTTGTAAAGGTGTCATGTTTAATATTAATATATAGAAATTATAATAGAAAAATAAAAATTATAGTTAGACCATCATTCAATCAAATTATACAATCAATGACCTCCAAAATCTATTATAGTCCATTATTGGTTGGTTCCTTCTATAAAAGCTTATTGGAACAAATAGGCTTTATAGCGGAAATGTACACTCTCACTTCTACACAATTGGTTGGCTTTATACTAATAAGCTTCTTTCAAAGATGTTAGATTTCCACAATCCATATAAATTCAATCTAATTTTTCAAGGATTTAATTGTGGAGAGTTTCTTTAGATCAATGTTTCAGATCACACTCCATGATCTATCATCAAAATGCAAAAAAATGTAAGATTGCAAACCAAACACTATGGTAAAAAGGAGAGGGGAAAGGATGATAAAAGGGAAGACACACAAACTAAGAAATGCAAGACCACACAAAGCAGTCGAAATAATAATAAAATTAAAACTACACAATCCACAAATTAAAAATTAAACATAATAAAATAAAGACACATACATAGACATCAAAATAAAAAAATTAAAACTTAAAAAATGAAAATAAATAGTAATGAAAAATGAGAAAAACTGAAATACAAACATAACAAAAACCTAAAAATCTAAAAAGGTAAAAAGGACATGAATTTTTTTTTGTGAAGGCATAAATTTTCATATAAAAAATATAAAAACAAAAATAGAAATATAGAGATTATATTTAGAACATCATTTAATTTAATTTTGCAATTCATAACTTACAACATCTATTAAATTCCATGACTAAAATCTAGTTCCAACGAACTTCAAAATAATATAAAGTTAATGATATATTATATTAAAAATAAAACTATTTTCTATGAATGATTCTATTGTATTTGACTTAATAGACACCACAAAATTTTAGATGTATTTTATAAAAATTATATACTTGACAACGACAATATCTAGAACCAAAATAAAACCCACCTTAAATAAAATACTTTTCATATAATTTTTAATAAACAAATACTTTAAGAGTGATTCTTTTACATTAGACTCAATATACACCACAAAATCTCAAATGTATTTTGTAAGATTAGTGTGCTTGACAATGGCAGCATACTAAAGGCAGGGTTGAACCGTCCTCAAAAAATAAAAAATAAAAAACCTAAAGGCAGAGTTAAACTTGCCTCAAAAAAACAAACTTAAAGGCAGAGTTGTAGCCGCCTCAAAAAACAGAACTTGAGTTCCGCGTGAAAGTAAATTAAGCCGTATATTAATGAGAAGAAATGGTCGTCAAATTAGAAGATGAAACTCTTCCGATCAGCTTAGTCCTGTAGAATATTACCGTTGCCCCACCAACGCTTGCAGTCATACACAGAACAAAAAGCCTGGAAGCATGTGAGAAACAGAAGTATCCCCGTGGCCAAAAGAGTTAGGAGCTGCCATGAACCAAATATGTACTTGTTCACATATTTCTTAGCAGCGACGCTCCATCTGTTGTTATAATGCTTGTTGATGTCTGCTATAACTTGGTCCAAATACTTAACTCGCGTCAGTTTGACACATTTTCCCAAGCCGTTCAACAGGCTTGCTACTTTTCCGTCGTCTGCGAGGTGATTGGAGATAATCCCGCTCTTCCTCAGCAGCCGAACATCTTCTTCTGTGTCGATGATGCCGTTCATGAAATCAGTGTAGCGAGTGAAGACCAAAGCACCAGGCGCCGCCGAAGCTTCGAACGCCACCAGATTTCTCAGAACTACTTCGGTGTGCGAATCCAACCTCAATTTGGGAAGATAAAGAGTTCCAGTCGCCTGGTCGAAGCGAATTGTGGTGACATCTCCATTGGTTGGACGAAATTTTACTCCTGCTGAATATAAATCGGAAACGGAGGGAACAGCTAGTTCATCGTGTGTAGGAGGAGTTTCCTTAGATGAATACCCTTTCTCCTCATCTTTTTCCTCATCTGTTTCATCTCTGCGCTTAATTGAAAGAGTTTCAAAAGCGGAAACAAGATTCGTGGACAACTGTGTCACGAACTCTGCAGGCTTTCCTTGAAAGACACGGTCAGGGAGTGCCTTGGCAAGTTGAACAAACCCAATTTTCAATGAGGACAACGCCTTCCAGAGAGCTTTCAGAGCTCTCGTTAAGCCGCTTGAATCCGGCAGCGAGACATTCCCGTCCATGTTCTTCTTAGAAATGGTATGTGCCATGGCTGCTGCAGGGACAATAGAGTAATAGAGCACTTCCAATATGTGACCCCTCTCTTTTATACACAATCTTGAACTATCTTTCATCTTCAGCATAAATGGCGACCATTCCTCACAGGCCATAGTCACCAGAGTGCGGAGCGTTTCTTCCGCCTTAGCTTGACAACCTAACTGGATTTCCAGCAGCTTCTGCAAGAGGAACATTGGAATCTGATTCTCCAGCATCATCAGATCTCTCATAATTGCATTGTGGGTTGCCCTTCTGCGAGATGGGTCTAAAACTTGGCCCAGTCGCTTCACCTGTGATGACACTTGCGAAGAAGCCATATCGGCTCCTGTCACGTAGAACTGCAAGCACTCGAGCACGAAGGATGCGTCAAGAGCCATGAGCCATGCTAGGGCTTCCTCCTCGTAGTCAAGGAATTTGTGGTAAGAGTTTCTGATTTGCCAATCGTACTTTTTCACTTCTTCTACTGAAGATTCGAACTTGCAGTCACCGGTTAGTGTCTTCTGGAATCTTCGCGCAGAAGCTATTTTATATCTCTCCATTTCTAGCAATTGCGATCTCCAATGGTGATATGGACCAATGGAGACGGACTGTGGAATATATGCTTCTGGCTTCACTGTCAACACCTCCTTGGGCACACCAAAAATGGATACAAAAATCTCTTTTTCTTCTTCTCGCTCGCCGTGTCTTTGCAGGCCTTCCTTTATTTTAATAACCCAAAATTCTTGATCAATGATTACCACATCTTCATTCATTGATTCCATGAATTCAAGTCGAGAACGGATGAGGGATTACAGGAAGCAGGACGGGATAAAAACTGGATAATCGAAAGCTCGATTATGAGAAACAATTGGGCGCAGCGTCATTATATAGCTTCATCCTGGCTCGGTTCAAGTACAAATGGGAACATGAATTTCACAGAAATTTCCTTGCTTCCATGTAGAATTCCAAAAACATTTCTATTCATGCAGCTTCACATGATAAATGCTTTATGAAAAGGATTCCGTTCAAAGAGAGTAGGCTGCTTTTTATTCTCATGTAGTACTTCCACGCGGAAAGAGGGCCCTCCGGTAAGACCCATCTGATGGAATAATACGTAAACTGGTAACTTAAATTGGTAGATTTCAGACGATTGTAAGATGAAACATTTAATTAAATTTCATGAGGTTTATTCTTCGGCTTAAGATGTTAAAGTTTTCAGTTTAAAGAGTCGCTATCTGAAACACATTTTTTTCTTCGAGTAATACTGTTTCTCTAAGAATCTTGTTGATTGCTTATGTGGGACGGCCCACAAGAATACCATATTACTTTGAAACAATTGCCCCATGTCTACTCTGATAGATTTTAAAGAATTTAATCGCAATTTTAAGATTTCTGTAAGGCACCCTATATTTGATAATGTTTGTAGATGATGTGGTAGCTCAGTAGTTGTTATTATTATTATCGCCGTCGTTCTTGTCCTTAGTTTTTATTCTCGTTAACAAATTAATTATTTGTAGTTTATCCCTTTTTATTTTATTTTTTGATTAGATAAGGCACAGTTTTAATATATGATTTTGTATATTTTAAATTTTCTAATTTGTTTTTCAAATGTATAGTTTTAGTAGATATTTCTTATAATAATATTTAAATTAAAAAGATATTTTATTATAATAATAAAGAATCAAAGTTATATATCTAATAAGAAAAATTATTCCTGTTGTACAATTTATACATATTTGTAATCTAAATCAAGCAATTCATAAGTATAATTTTTTTTAGAAAATTTGAGAAATAAGTAAAAATAAGATAAATATTACTATAAAAAGTTCAAAATAATTTTAAATACAACAACTGAACTTATATATTGAATATATATATATTTTTAATTTTTTTTCAAGATAGATAGATTTACACTATTTAAATTCATTATTATTTTTATAAAAATATTTAGATATTATATTTAGATTTAAAAAATACAAATTATAGTTTATTCAAGTTAAATAATTTATATTGAAAGATGACAGCTACTTTTAATTTTTTTTGGCTCGACCCATATCATCATGGGTGTAGAGTTGACTCGAAACCCATGACCTCCCAAAATAGAGGCTCATAAAATACCATTGCGCTACGAGGTATTCCAAATATTTCACTATTTGTTGTTAAAGAATTACATCATTAATATTCTCAAATTGTTCAATATTATACATTGTATGGAGATTGGCTCGACAAAATTATTTAGAATTATTAAATGTGTTTTGTCAAAATAGACATTACATAATTTGAACTTTGATTAGACTATGCTATAGAATTTTATAATTTTTTATTGTAAGAATGCAGGTTTTGATGGGGCCCTAAAACCTATTAAAAAATAGATCTTGAGAGGGATATAGAACATAAAAGAAATGGTTACAAGAGATATTACATTATAGAATATTAGCTAACAATCTGCATAGTAACACTAGCCTAGAAATATATCAATAACTAAAGTACTAATTGAACTACAACAGGCCTAAGCCTAGCAAGACAAAAAAAATAGGGTTTCCTAAGGCATTTTTCAAATTAATTATGACAAACCATGGGTTTTACAAGGAACCATTAACTTGAGAGAAACATGAGTTTTTTCCAGACTCCCACAACTCTAAAGTTCACAATAAAAAAATAGGGACACAAGTTGTTTTGGAAGGCTCCCTTAACCTTAATGGATTGCCTAAAGATATTGAAATTGAACTGCCAACTTAAGAACCATTGGGCTTTAACAAAGTTATGAAAATTATCATAGGATTTTGAAAGGGTCCTGAAACCTTTAAAAACAACCTAAGGAAATTATACAATGAGAAACAAATTGAAAATATGGGGTTCAAAAGTCCCCCCAAACCTCCATTGGTTTTGACTTAGCTCCCACAACCATAACAAGTACCCTCAAGATATTGCATAGTGAAGAATCAGTTGAACAAGCATGGGGTTTTAACATTGCAGCCAAAATAGTCATGGAGTTTTGAGAGGCTCCCTAATCTAGAAACATAGGTTTTGATGTAGCTTCTAGATCCACAATGCTACCAAAAATCACCACCTAATCCTTTCACAACTCTCCAAAGAAAGTCCTTTCCACTTCAATATAAGAGGATCCCACCTCAATAGAATCAGAAGAGAAGGGAAAAATTAGAAAGAGAATCAAAATAACATTCAACCCCATACATGATCAATCACAACAAATAAAATCCTATAATAAACAATAATATTCACCATGTCTAGAACTAGAATCTGCATCCATAGGACAGGTTGTCACCTCAATAAGGCAAAAGATGGATGGACAAAAAGGAAGAATGAACCACAACCAAGTTACAAATACCTAAAGAAACCCTTGCTCAATAGGGGCAGGTTTAATTATAATAGGAAATTTACAAAATTTAGTCCAATCTCTAGCAATAGTAATAACCAATTGAAGGAAAAAGTGAAGAAGCACCTAGGCATCATCAGGGAAATACAAAACCAAAATACTGTAAATAGTTATAAAAACAAAATAACAAGGCCATGTTCGGCCTTAGAAAACTTCTACAAACCACTTGGGAAGAAAACAAAACAACACCACCAAGACTCACAACACACATTGTAAATACAAGAAAACACACGAAAACACTAGCAAAGGGACAAAAAATAGAAGCCCAACCACCATAAGAAGAAGCCTTGCACACAAAGAAGGTCTTCAATAAAAGAAGTCTACCAAAAATATATAGATTGGGTATCACAAAGAAAAAAATTGAGCACCATATAAAGAGTAGAGAATCCAAAGAGCCCGGTGCCTCCATGGTCCCCACAACCTTGGAAGAAAACCAAGCCCAAAAGTGAGCTCTAAAGCTAGAATGACACATAAGAACACAAAACCACTAAAGATCATGCTAGAGAGGAAGCACATAACAACTTGATAGACCAAAAAAGATGGAAGGCTCAATCACAACAATAACATAGATACCAACACTAAAGTCACAAGCAAGAGCTAACAAACCATCAATAAAAGCTCCAATAGCCCAAACTAAAGATCTCTAGAGAAACCATTAGAAGATGGCCAAAGCAACATAGCCACATCCACAAATAGGGAAAAATCAATGAGGAAACATAAAAAACCCCCACCAAAGATAAATGACCAATAAAATGCCTAGAATAATAAAAAAACCCCACACCTCTAGCCATAAACGCCCCCCACACAACACACCCAACACAACTAGCATAGATGACCACAAGGCAAGGGAACCACAAGAAAGCCACCAAGGAAGAATCAGCCAACCAAATAGAAAGTGGAAGGATAAAACACCAACACTACCAACAAAAAAAACTATACCAATACTAGATATTGGACCCTTAACTACCTATGAGAAACAAAATGTGAACCTCTCCCCAAATACCCCCTATATCGTCTTAAAATGGAAGCACTTCCATGATAAGAGCATTTAGCCCTCTGATTAAGCTATTTGAGGTCATGTTAGGCACCTTGATAGGGTCTTTGCATGTATTTGGCTTTCTCCCCACTTTCCACTTCTTCCCCACACTTGATTTCTTCATTCTAGGTGAAATTAGGGTTAGGATCTTAAGGATTCTCTTGAATTTCCCTCTTCCATGGCACTATTTTCTAGGTAGGGTTTAGAAATAGATCCTCCTAGCCTTCATCATAGTAATCATAAAATTTTATATCTATCTCTAGCATTCTGTCCTATTCTGGCATCATTTCGAGGTTTCTGGGCATCCCCGGGACCTCCTGACTTGGTTGTGAGTAAATTTGAGACCAAGGTCAAATTTAAGGTCGAGCTTGCTAGGTTAGCATCGAGATTGAACCTAAATAGGTCAAGATCAATCTCGAACCTAACTAGGTCAGCTCCAACCTCAATTATTCCCCCTCATTCAAATTTCCAATTTCCAGAATTTATGGGCTTCGGGCTTTCGGGATATTTCTTTTCTTGCCTCTGGGTCATCCATTTTGGGTTTCAAGATGGTAAATCCTTTAATTTCATTTAATCTAGGTATATTTTCTAAAGATTAGGTCCTAATTGGGATTTCATTCTCCAAGGTGGCCCATCTATAGGATTGTGCCCTAGTTCACTATAAAAGGATGCCTTCCTCTCTCATTTTCACATCCATTATTCATCCACACTCAAGCTATTTCATGAGCTAGTAAATTCAAACATTCAAGCAAGTCTTCAAGCATTCATCCATCAAGGAGATCCATTGTTAGCCATTGAAGGATTCAATCTCTTTGGAGCCCCCTTGAAGATCCATCCTTCTCCATTCATTCAAGCCTTCTCATATGCAAAGATCAAGTCAAGATTGGTGTTGAAGATCAAATGCCATTGAATGGAGACATTCTACATTCATTCTACATCCATTGAAGCATTCCTAATTATGGATTTGAGGATCTGAATCCTCTACAAGGACTTCAACATAAGCAATGTGATTTGTTTCAATTACTTTGTTTATGCATACTATATTTCAATTCAATTTCAAGGTTAATTCCTAAATTGAGGTTTAACCAAGGCAAACCCCCCAGACAAAAAAACCCCCATTTTCTTCCAGGTACAGGTGCGGAGTTTCAGATCTGAGAGTGAATTTGGATACCCTTTTTGGCAAACTTCCCAGATTTGCAAATAGAATCAGAATTGGACTTCAAATAAAAAATGTAGTATTTGACCTATTATGAGAGTCAAACCTGACCTGAGCTCATCTTGGAGAAAGATTTATGGGTTTTCTCTGTATTGACATTTCTAGTCCGGAGTAGGTTACAAAATTGACCAAAAGTGTACACAGACATTAGAATTTGACATTTTCTAGATCTGCCCTAATTTGAGGTTAGTATTTGTATTTTAATTATCCCCTATTTTCAAACAAAACACACAATATCTTTCATAGGTAAATATTAGATTTATACTCTCTCTCTCTCTTCCATATTCTTCATAAATTGATTCAATTGTGTATTAACCTCATGGTTGATCAAATTGGATCTCTTCTTTGGGAATTTGAGTTTTGAGAATAGATCTCATATTTCCCCCTATACATATGAATAGAGGTGAATCCAGTTTTACACTATTCACCCACATATATGAACATCAACAATAGAGAAAACCAGAAAAGTAAAAGAGGATAGGGAGATCATACATTAGAATTCACATAATACAACAATATACATCAATACAATAACTTTCTATAACTTTATGTTACAAGTTTCTTTTCTTTATATGAGCTATTACAAAATAACCTTTCAGTCGACCTTCACTTTATTACATGCTTCCCAAAATATAAAGTTACTTCTTTCTAACTTAGGGTTAACATCTAGGATGTTGTCCCTAATTATTTTTTGATTAAGTAAAATAGGTTTTACAAGGTTTCTAAAACCCACAACATCTTAAAATATAGAAAAATAGAGATAAAGTCTTTAGGAAACCAAAAAAATGATGAAACATGCCACAGGTAGGCTGAGAGACAAACTTCCATAGAGACAGAACATTCAAAACAAAGCAAAAAAGTGATAGGAAAAAAGGCACTAGGAGGAAATGTCAAGAGAGGTTCCTGAGCATCACGATAGTGTTGATTTTGTGAAGCTCCATCTTCTCTGCTACCTCCTTGATCTTCTGAATGTTGTTGGAGTCTTCTTCATCCATATTTCTCTTTGACCTGGCCCTAGTTCTCTTACCTAAACCTTCCTTGGGCTTCTTTTTTTCCTCTTTGATGATCTAGATATCCTTGTCATCCATCTTATCTTCCATTTTGTCTATGAGCATTTTGATGTGCTCATTGGAGGCTTTAAGCATATTGAATTTTTTCTCTCCTATACCTTTGAGGGTGTCCTTAGGGATTTTCATCTTATCTTCCATTTGATTAATACTTGATTCCATGTGATGAAGACACTCAATGGCTTTGTGATCCTTGTTATTTGTTGTTCCTAATTAGTTAAGTCATTATTTTGATAATAAAATAATCCCTTAACCCAAAATATACAATTACTAGTTGTTACTTTGTTATGTCAGCTCAACACTATTTCTATAAAACAATAATAACTATGTATGTACATGTTGTACAGTCATTATGTTTTAGCTGTAGGATCTAAAAAAATTTACTATCTATAGAAAAGTGAGCATGTGCTAGAAATATCTATGTGAACTACACTGACCAAAATAACATCTATGCTGACAGATAAATCCTGTGATACTTAGAAAATTTTCTAAGTCCTTATCCCAAAACTTCATCCTTAAGTCCTGTTAACTTAATACTGATAATATATTGCCATAATTGATAACATCATGATATCCTACCTAGCTAAATTTCCAACACTTAAAAGTCTAATATTTTTTTTCCATATTTGCCAAGATATGCCTCACCCTTTGTCAGTCAAAGAGGTACTCAATGACCAAATTAATATGTAGTACCTCACATGTATAATATCCATACTCATAATAAAAATTCCCATGTACTTCCTCCTCAAAAAATTTTTACTCTTTCCTCACCCTTGTCCTTCACTAAAATATGGTAAAGACTATACTCTTATTGAAAAAAATTTGGTTGTTGATGCAAAGACATATGTTTGGGCCTGGATTCAATTTTCAACCACACACCATGCTATGATTTAAAATACTTTGTGAAATATTATTGCTTTCCTCTTGTTGGACATAAAAATACAGTAACCTTGTTGGATTATATGAATACAACTAAATGTAAGAATGAAATTGTGATTTCCCTAGAAGAGTAACCTTATTTTGAAGTGAAACAACGATATGATACTCTCATGATTGTAGTTATTATTAATTATCATGCCATTATATGAACCTTAGTTTATAATGGATTTGGTCTTAATTTTTAGATAATTTAATTATTGCATTATATTAATGTGGATCCCTTAATTAAACTTGATGGTTTTTCTATTCGTGACTTTGATAATATTGTGAAATAAATGCTATGTATTGTCACCTTATGTATTACTATATATTTGGTCATTTTTAATAGTTTTATCCATGTCATGCCCAATACCCCATCTTATAATTTTTCCATGAAGACCTAGGTTGTATCCTATGCAAGTAGTCCCTTCTGATCTTCATTGAAAATTAAAGTTCAACTATAATAAAATATATATACCATAGAGCATACTCATAAATTTAAAAGTTATTTACTAATGGAACATTCTTATATTCTTTCATGAGTGCAATTTGATAAACAATCTACTACACTTCAAGAGGAAATCCTAGGAGATGATTTTGTCTCATTAAAATTTATCCCATATTTTATACAAGAATTTAAATCTTCTAAATTTAAACCCCATACTTTTAAAGGACCTATTGTATCATTTACTAAACCCTCTTCTTCTAAAATTCCAACTCATAATCTTGAACATTGTTTAGGATATGTGCAAGTAAACACAATATAGGGATGAAAATTATAAGGGATAAATTGAACAGAAAGCTATGGCTAGGTTATAGTATGTCAACTCAATTTTACAAGGATTCAACACATATGATAATAGATAATTGTATATTCCTTTTATAGTTTTAATGAATTTTTAAATCTTAGATTATTCTACATCCACAATAGAGATGGAAGACATGAATAAAGTACTCGACTAAAGTATAGTTGTGTTGGTGTTCAAAAATTCTTATGCCACTTAGGGCTGCCAATATGCCTTGAGACTGATGTTAGGACTGGTTAAATCCAAGTGTGAAAGCTCTGGAAGGCAACTGGACCAACTATAGGGTCTTAATATGCCCTCTTCTGCTTCTAGCTCTGCAAAACCAAGGTGGGTGCACCTAATCTAGACAAAACTTAACTCACTACACACCTTATACTTCTAGATTCATAAAGAAGATCATAGTAAAGGATTACTAAATACTAACCAAGTATTCATTGAATCAACTCTACTATGTAGGGTAAAATGGTCTTGTGAAGAGTATTACTACCAACAACAATATTTAAAACTTGAAAGGGTCTTTGATTAATGTGGATAGGGAAGGTAGACAAGAACCAATTAGACATTGGACTCAACTAAATGTACTAATCCTTGATTAGTGCCATTATCCATTGGGCAGACCTCACATACAAATAATGAAACATGAACCAACTATTTTCAAAGACTCATAGCCATAAATATGAATGTTCCAGCCCATCCACTACTTATAAGATCCTTCTGTAGACAACCAAGATGAATCTATGTCCCTTCTAAAGTATATTTCACTTGATCCTAGATCAAGAACTAAAGACAAGAACATATGCAAAGGTAACCCTATGCAATGGATTAGAAAATCCAAAACTCACATGAATGACACCAAGGAGAGACTTGTAAACATGAAATAGTTATATTAAGTATGATGAGTCATGTACGCACTTCAATAATGTACAAAAGACTTCTGGAAATTCTATTCAACTTACATGCAATGTGATACAACCCTACTACAAACCCTTGGAACCAACCGAAATCAGAACCCTTGGACTGATCCCAAATTCAAACCCCTACACAGTCAAAAAAGCTACAACTTATACCACTAGCCACCTTGGGAATCTCAAAGAGATTGCATGAAGCTTAGGGTGACTAGGGTTAGGACTACAACCACTAGACCAACTGAAATGATCAAGAAATTTACTGCAGGGGTCAGAAACACAAGCAACTTGGAGAAAACAAATCTCTAGTAGATTAGCAATCATGAAAATCTATGAGCTCAGCATAGTACACCAAGGAATGCCATTAAAATCAGTCAAATCGGCCCCCTGCAAATACACCTTGAGCACAAAACCACACTCCATCAAGTAGAAAACAACCTCTGCAATCAACCGCGTAGACCCTCGGGCCAGATCGCAACACCTACCACCATCAAACCAGCAAGAAAATCTGCCAGAAAAGCCATTTAAACCAGTAATTCTTGTCGTTGCCAACCCCCAAAAAATTTGAATTTTGAACTGCAACGGCTACCCCCAAAAATTTAAAACACGGTCGTAGATCTCTTTCTTTTCCCAGCAAATCGGGTGGTCACATTTAATCTCACAATAGTCACAGGCCCCTTTGAAAAGTCCTCGGCCCGACCACTAGTTGGTGACCAATCAAAATCGAGCACGTCGGTAAGACCTATGTCATAACTCTGCAACCGTGATATACTTCTACAGTTTTCGCATGATCACATAGCTAGGAGACGAGCTATGTGAACATGCGACACATTGCAATCCTCTACCTCTATAATGACGACATCAGACCATTGTCGCATGATCACATAGCCAGGAGACGGGCTATGCAAACATGCGCCAAGCCTCCACGTCAGCACTATGTCACCGAAAACACCAGCCCCACTTTATTTGGTGAATTGGCGACCAAAGAACTTCCTCTGGTTCATGAGACACTATCCACCATCGCTAAAAAACTTAGCGATCATGCGACCATTGTTCGTTGAATCACCAAATAAATTGGGGCACCACCAAAACATTACGCGAACTAGCGAACAAGAAGAAAATTTGTCAGGACCACCAAACTGCTAAACATTTTATCACAACTGCCAAAGACACTGAGAAAATCAATTGAGCCCACACAAGAAGATCGATGACCGTCGCAAGATCTTAAGCCTCTGACACACTTCATGAGATTATATGCCATTCATCAATTAATTGACAAGATTAGGACCCACCGACACATCCAAAAACCAGGTCCCACTAACAACAAGCCACTGTGCAAATACATGGACGAATCAAATAGCGCCAACTGTGCATACGAGTCAATGGACCCACTTGCCTTCCTTATGAGAATCAACGGCTGTTGCTATACCACCGCATTAAAGGTCGAGCATGTTTCATTAACGATATAACGATAGCCACAAGATTAAACCAAACTTTAATCTACCTGAATGCCCAAAAGATTGGTCCCACTAACCACACTCTAGCTCGGCGTATGTGGACCAATAGGAATGTGCCAATTCACTCCTTTTCTGATACCGGGACCACTTCTAATTTTTGCACAATCAGCTCTAACATCCCTCCACTGTGCACTAACATAACCAAAGAAACATTGCCATAGAGGCCAGACTAGACAAATGACCCCACCAAGCAATTTACCTTCATACCTCATCAACAGTTCTCGTTAAAGCACGGAGATTAAAAGGCTTGCATCTTTTCCTCATGGTATAGCAACAACCACCGATCTTTGTTGCCCGTTAAACATCTGTCAGACCCTAGCTGACAGGCCCGCTAGGACATGTGTCAACCGGTCGCATGGTCGCATGTCAGAAATTCCTAACATGCGATCATGCGACAACCAATGAGAACATGCACCTTCGCACTTAAGACTAATGAACAAGGAGTGCTCGCAAAAGGGAAGAAATGCGAGGTCGAAAACACACAGGGTTTTCAGCAAAAGATCGAAAACATCATGGGTTTTCAAAAACATTGTGGGTTTTTGACACTGTAGCAGATTCTAAAAATATTTTCCTGCAAACCTTAAAACTTTAATAACTCCCTGGATTTTGTGATTCAGGAGATGTGATCTAGACTAGAGCTAGGTGACACAATGAAGAACATAGGGTAGGACACTTTTACAAAAACATTTGCAGGGAAGAGGCCATTTTCATAGGATTTTGCTATGACTGAAAAATGGACTAACAAGTTGGATGGTTTATGTATGTGTAATGGTTTAAATATAACACCATTAAAGGAAAACTATATTCCCTTTGAGAATCACATTCACAACCTGTATATTTAGATATCTCCAAGTAGATAAACTAGTAGAAATATATGATCATAGATAAAGAGAAATAATATTCAACTTTCATAAATGGGAAAACCAGAGGATAGAGAGTCTTCAATTCAAATATAAGCATCTCAGCAATGAACACTACTGTGGCACATGGAAATATATTCCACACATAATAGTCACATATGGACCACAATAGAAAATAATCAGAATGTTGAGAAAACTCATCCCTATTCTTTAGATAACTTGCAAAATAAAAAATTTAGAAATATCATAAAAATTTACTGATAGAAAAGAATAAAATGAAAATGAACATAATAAAAGAAAATAATTGTGCATTTGATTTCTTCTAGTAAATTATGATATAGACAAGGAAGGAAAAATGTTTGGAGTTTTTAGGAGACATAGCTTAGTCATGTCCATATTTTAATGTTTCCACCTCCACAACAACCAAGTAGATAGATAGAAAATGTAATTAGATAAATGGATGATAATATAATCAAAACAAACCATAGTTAATGTATAAAAACCCTATTACCTGAGATCTGGAAATATAATTAAACCATTCTATTGGGGGACAACCCCTATTGCATGAGATAAATAGATAAGGGATGTGATAAATCACAAGATACACAAAGATAGAAGATAGAAGGATATCATTGAATGTTCTTGAGAAATTCATGAATGTGATGAACTACAAATGATTTGGAATCTAATTGAAGAATTTGTGATTAAAGATCACTGAGGAGTTGTTGATTAGATATGTAATATGATTAAATCAATATTATGTTGTCATTGATGTCAACTAGTTTGACAACACTTATCTTGTAAGTTACTATACCGAAACATCTAAAGAAAGATGAAAGAGATGAAGAACAAAGATATATACATGAGGAAGATGTATATGTCAGATGAGGATAAGGAACACATTGAGTAACTTGTTGATGAGTCTATGACCTTATGATATTGACTTTATTATGTTGCATTCATCTATGATGAGGGATAGAGTTGAAAGACACAAGGCAATGTTGTCGATAAATGAAGCATTTCAGTATAAATCAACAAAGTGCAGTGTATACCGAGCATAGTGTTATCTGAGTGTGTGTTGACCGACGCATTTATTTGTAAACCGAGTAGAATAGAATGAATTAAATGATCAATTTAGCTGATGAGATTGATGAGCTGGAAAGTGTATGAAATCAAGGTAATAGATAATGTTTGTTATGAAGATCGACGACTAACATAATTAAAGGAAGATCTAATGGAGTAGATTGAAATGTGTTATTGACACATCAACTGAGGAAGCTTAAAGCAAAAAAATCAACAAAGATAATTAAGAGGCAAAATTTGATGGACAAAAAGAAATCATGATGAAATATCGCCGGAAGAAGAAGATACTGCTGAGTTATCCCATGAACAAGTTTTCATGCATTCTGATCATACTGGTTAGTGAGAACTGAATTGCAAAAGCAATTACCAAGTGAGAGAGGAATTACCAATGGACAGTAAGTTGATACATTGTTGAATCTGAAGTGTTATATTGATCAGAAAGATTTGTATGAGCTAAATATTGATCTGTAATCTACAATTGAAGTTGTATTGAGGTAGATCATCTACTATTACATATTTAACCATAGTACATAGCCAAATCTCTTAACCGAGTGGACTATAAAGTCTTATTATCTATCATTCATAGAATGAACATTGTTATCCTGTCAACCCCATAGTGAATGCTGGTTGCACGATAACGGTTGGTCTAAAATCCTCTAACAAGGTCACACCTAATAGTGTGTTTGTAAACCTTTAACAGGTTTGGGTCTTCACCGACCTCACTTTAGAAGAGTGAATATTTTTGGGTTACCAGTCCCAGGTGGTTTCTCCCTTCACATGGTTTCCATGTTAAATCTCTTGTGTTATGTTTCGATTGTGATATTTGTTTGTTATCATACTTTACATATTACATGTTAGATTTGATTAGTAACTACTATAAGTTTTATTCTGATAATCGGTAAAAGCACAGACAGTGAAAGTATTATATGTTTACCAAGTAGAAGAAGTTGAAGTAATTGTTTTGGATTGTACATTTTATTTTGGGACACTAGATAACTGATTCACCCCTCTCTCAGTTATTCTAACAATTGGTATCAGAGCCGTGGTTTCTTAGAATAGAGTTTTAAGGACTTCAGCACAAAGATCTCAAGATGTTTAAGAGGGAAGTGCCAAGACTGAACAAAGAGAACCTCACAATATGGAAAAGCTAGATGAAGTTGCACATATATGGAATTGGGAATTTTGCACTAGAACTGATGGAGAATGGCTACATTGAACCGACCCCTAGTCCCTTAACTCTTGATCAACTGAAATACTGGCATAAACACAATATAACTATGATGGAACTTGATGCTACATGTACCACTACTGAATTTGAAGATATCAAGGGATGCACTGCTGCCAAAGTCATGTGGGACAAACTAACTCTAATATACAGTAGAGATTTGAATGTTAAGAGAGCCTGAGCTGAAAGCCTAAGAGGCAGATTCAATTATATGAAGATGAAGGAAGGTGAGATCATTGTGCAGTACACAAATAGACTGAAAGAGGTAGTACATGCTATTAGGGCATTAGACAGAGTTATTGATGATGAAACAGTGATAAGCAAGATTCTCAGAACTTTACTCCCAGTGTATGCAATCAAGATCTCTGCAATTCATGAAACAAGGACTGCATCTAGCCTTAATCTTGACACACTGATTGGTAAGCTTACAACCTTTGAATTGAATAACTTTGATAATAGTGTTGTTCCTTCTGTTGAGTCCGCTTTCATGTCTTATTTGAAGATTTGTAAGTCTAGCAAGAATAATAAGAATAATGATAGTGATAGCAATACCGATGATGAACTTGATGAGCTTGAAGATCTTATGGCTAGAAGATTACCCAAAGGTAAAGGGAGGTATAAAGGTAAGCTACCTTTGGCATACTTTAATTGTAAAGAGGTTGGCCACATTGCTGCTAGATGTCCATATAAGAAAGATGATGATAGATCCAGAGACCGATCTGAAGGAAGCTATGGGAGAAGAGTTAACAAAGGCTACTGACACAACAATAGAGACAACCAAGATAGTAATGATAAAGGCAAAAAGGTATGTTACATAGCTGAAGTTATTGAATCTGAATTTGATTTTGATGATGACATAGAAGTTGTATTTGTTTCTATGAAGGATGAACAAGAAAGAAGAGACTGAGTACAGGCTAGATTTGTCAGGAGACATCATCCTAAGACACAAATTATTGGAGATAGACAAGTAGGAATGCAAACAAGGAGCAAAGCAAGACAAGGTACATGTCTAGTTTGTGAATTTGAACCGAAAAATGTGAAAGTTGCATTAGAGAATGTTGAATGGATTAATGCAATGAAAGAGGAAATAGAGAAAATAGAGAAGAAAAAAACCTACAGCTTAGTACTATGACCTAAAGACAAGAATGTTATCAGTACTAAATGGATATTCAGGAACAAACTGAATGAAAATGGTGAGGTTACAAGAAACAAAGCAAGATTGGTATGCAAGAGATATGCACATGAAGAAGGCATTGACTATGGTGAAACATTTGCACCTATTGCTATATTAGAAGGAGTTAGAATGCTACTTGCATATGTTGCACACAATAAATTCAAAGCCTATCAAATGGATGTGAAGTGAGCATTTCTGAATGGTATAATTGAAGAAGAGTTCTACATAGAACAACCTGAAGGATTCATTGATCCAGACAACAAAGACATGGTATGTAGATTACATAAAGCTTTGTATGGTTTGAAGCAAGCACTAAGAGCTTGGTATGAAAGGCTACATACTTACTTGTTAAGTATTGGATTTGTTAAAACAAGTGAAAAGAACAATTTGTATATGAAAGGTGATACTGATGACACTATTCTTATTGTTGAGATATTTGTGGATGATATTATTTTTGGAGGCCAAGATCATATATGTAAAGCCTTTACTGATGAAATGCAAAAGGAGTTTGAAATGTTTATGTTCGGAGAGATTAAGTTCTTTCTAGGACTACAAGTGATTCAATAGAGTGATGGGATATTCATCACACAATCTAAATACATAAAGGGAGTATTGAAGACATTTGGCATGGAAGATGCTAAACCTATGGGAACACTGATGATTACTAGATGTAAACTGACAAAGAAGGATGAAACTACAGAGGTAAATTATACACTTTACCAATCCATGATTGGTAAGTTAATGTATGTAGTTCACAGTAGACCAAAAATAGCACATGTTGTGAGAATTGTTGCTAGATTTTTGCTAACCCTAGAGAATCACACATGATTGCTACTAAAAGAGTCTTAAAATACCTAAAGAAAATAGAGGATTATGGATTATGGTATCCTAAGGAAGGAAAGTTTGAACTAAAGGTGTACACCGATGCTGATTGGGCTGGAAATGTGGATGATAGAAAAAGCACCACCGAAAGAGCATTTTTCTTTGGTGAAAGACTTGTAACTTGGACAAGTAAACATCAGGCTTGTATTTCTTAGTCTATAGTTGAAGAAGAGTATGTTGCTATTGCTACTAATTGTTCAAACATTTCATACATTAAGCAAGTGTTGGAAGGAATGAATGAGGTAATCACTGACTCGGTGATTATATACTGTGACAACACTAGTTCCATTAATATTTCAAAGAATTTAGTGATCCACTCTAAGATAAAGCATATATCAATCAAGTATCACTACTTAAGAGAACAAGTATAGGAGAAGTAGGTGAAGTTAGAATTTTTTACATCTAAGGAATAGCTTGTAGATATCTTTACAAAGCCTCTACCAAAGGATACATTTGAATACTTTAGGACTAGACTTGGGGTTCGTCCCCTGTCTATCAGTCACTAAGGTGATCTAGATGTTGCATCAGCAAAATCTTATTAGAAGATCATTCATGTTGATGTAGCATAGTTCACACTTTAGATCATGTTCAAGGTTGTGATTAAGTTTGGAGAACTGGAACGGATTGGGATATCAGTATATAGAGATACATAGACTGCAATGGACAATAGAGAGTTACTTAGCTACTGAAGAGTTGTTTGTTTATTTTATTTCTTTGGCATTGTTGTCAAAGGGAGAGATAAATAATATGAAAAGGAGAGATAAATATGCACCGATGAGAACTATCTAAGAGAGAGACAATATGAAGTGAATAGAACATTGAAGATTAGCTATTGAGAATAGAAGCTAGAACAAGAGAGCTGAAAAGAGCACAACTACAGAATGGTAAAGTTATATTATGTAATGTTGTTTTATAATGTAGTGATTAAACATATTAATCTAGGGAGATCTTGTACAACATTTATTCACAAAGTTGTAGGATACATGTTTGGTATGTGTATGGTACATTTCATATTACTTGAGTTGCCTTCAATGCCAAAGGGAGAGATTGATGAACTACAACTGATTTGGAATCTAATTGAAGAATCTGTGATTAAAAATCACTAAGGAGTTGCTGATTAGATATGTAATATGTTTAAATTAGTATTATGTTGTCATTGATGTCAACTAGTTTGACAACACTTATCTTGTAAGTTATTATAACGAAACATCTGAAGAAAGGTGAAAGAGATGAAGAACAAAGATATCTACATGAGGAAGATGTATATGTCAGATGGGGATAAGGAACACATTGAGTAACTTTTTGATGAGTCTATGACCTTATGATATTGACTTTATTATGTTGCATTCATCTATGTTGAGGAATAGAGCTGAAAGAGACAAAGCAGTGTTGTCGGTAAATGAAGCATTTCAGTATACACTAACGAAGTGTAGTGTATACCGAGCATAGTGTTAACCCAGCATGTGTTCACCGATGCATTTCTTTGTTAACCGAGTGAAACAAAATGAATTAAATGATCAATTTAGCCAATGAGATTGATGAGCTAGAAAGTGTATGAAATCAAGGTAACAGATAAAGTTTTTTATGAAGATCGAAGGCTAATATAATTAAAGGAAGATCTAATGGAGTAGATTGAAATGTGTTATTAACACATCAACTGAGGAAGCTTAAAGTGTAAAAATTAATGAAGATGATTAAGCGATAAAATCTGATGCACAAAAAGAAAATAGTTTACTCGTCTATATAAGAGACTAGAGATTTCATGATGAAATATCACTGGAAGAAGAAGATACTACAGAGTTATTGTGTGAACAAGTTTTCATGCATTCTAATCATACTAGTTAGTGAGAACCAAACTGCAGAAGCAATTACCAAGTGATAGAGAGTAATTACCGATGGATACTAAGTTGATACATTGTTGAATCTGAAGTGTTATATTAATCAGAAAGATTTGTATGAGCTGAATATTGATCTGTAATCTACAATTGAAGTTGTATTAAGGCAGATCATCTACTATTACATATTTAACCATTGTGCAGAGTCAAATCTCTTAACCGAGTGGACTATAAAGTATTATTATGTATCATTCATAGAATGAAAATTGTTATATTGTCAACCCCACAGTGAACGCCGGTTGGATGACAACGATTGGTCTAAAATCCTCTAACAAGGTCACACCTAACAGTGTGTTTCTAAACCTTTAATAGGGTTGGGTCTTCACCGACCTCACTTCAAAAGAGTGAATATTTTTGGGTTGCCAGTCCCAAGTGGGTTTTTCCCTTCATACGGTTTCCACGTTAAATCTCTTGTGTTATGTGTTGATTGTGATATTTGTTTGTTATCATACTTTACATATTACACGTTAGATTTGATCAGTAACTACTATAAGTTTTAGACTGATTATCGGTAAAAGCACAAACACTGAAAGTGTTATATGTTTACTGAGTAGCAAGTTGAAGTAATTGTTTTGGGACACTGGATAATTGATTCACCCCCCTCTCATTTATTCTAATAGAATGTTATTGAGATCATTGTGACAGATCATTGTATAAACTAAGAGAGAAAGAGAATACAAATATTGTAAGAAAGATCTTAGAACAACCAAGATAGTCCCAGAGCTAGTGTCTTAATACATGTTGAATGAAGGAAAAATATGGATTTAAAGAGAAAAATTTAGGGAAATATAAGTGTTGATACCGTGGAAAGCATGTTTAGGATTAAGATTTAAATGTTAATATTATGGTGGACAATTATATGGAATATAGACATCTACATAGGACACTAGTGTCCAAATGTACCATGGTAAATATTGGTAGGCATTAGAAGTGATACCTGATTTATATAAAGATGCTAGTTGTCATACCCAAAAAGTGAGCAAAACACAACTACAAATTTTTTTTTAAAACCTACTAATCATCTACAAACAACCATACTATGCAACTAAGAAGTGAAACACTATCTCACACAAGACCCTATATGCACGCAAAATGGTGCAAAGAGAGAACAGATGACTAGAAACATTGAAGTGTCTAGCAACACTCCAAGGGTCAAACTATACTAGGTTGACCATGTTTGACCAATTTTAACTAAAGGTCAAACCTCATCAAATAGCTCTAAACAAAGGTACAAGGTTCCCTAGACTACTAGCTTTGACCGACATGCAAATTAGGATAGTTGACTAAAATTAAACTAGAGTTGACCAAAAGTCAACTAGTGTTTACAAAAGGTCAACTATCATTGAAATATGCACAACTAAGCTAAAAGGAAACAAAACACATCTAAGAATACTTAGGTAAGTAAATATAGGCATTTGACCAAGGGTTGACCAAAAGTCAACTATTCTCAAATATGCCCTACAAGGTTTTACTAGGGTTAAATCATGCCAGGGTAAGGTTTATGCATGCATATTGAGGTGACATCCAAAGTTTGACTATGGTTGACCAAAAATTCAACCATCCAATAAGATAACCAACAAGTCTGATAAGGTCTAATTGATTAGAGACTTGATCACAAGGGTCAAACTAGAGAAGGTTGACCAAGTTTGATGAAGTTTGACCAAAAGTCAAACTTCACTGAATAGCTTCCAAACTATCCTATAGGGCTTCCTAAACTGCATGCTTCAACTAGCATGCAAATGAATATAGTTGACTGAAGTCAACTAGAGTTGACCAAAAAGTTAATGATTCATTTGAATATACCTTATAATACTATAAGCCATATATGCATAATAATGCCATAGATGATCATGGAGTTTGTCTAATTAAAATGACATTTAAATCTCCAAATTGCTTTATAATCCATTAAACCCAGAATTTAATCCATAATTTCATTTCCAATACATTAAATAATAATAAAATTTACAAATTTAAAATGTATGATTTACAAGGAATCTCTTATTTCTAAATTTCAGATATAACTTGAAATGCAAGATTACAATAAATTTTACAATTTTGAATTTCAAACTCAATAATATTACTAGCTCCTATATCCAACTAGGTACCCGATAGAGTGAGGTTGACTGCGGAGGCTCACCTCCCAACCTAGGGGATCCAGTAAGGAATGAGATACAAACAAAAATACCAACCATGAAGGAAACAATCATAACATGAAGACACTTAAAAGATTTTCCTAATAGGGTTTTACAAGAGGAAGGTCTCCAAGAGACCTTCCTGAAAATAGAGTAGAGGTGGACTGCCAAGAGGAGAAGCCATAGTATGAATATAAATTTCCCAAGCCACACATGGACTTGGGAAGACCATCTTCAAAAAGATGTGGTTTAACTCTCTTTTTTCCCCCCAGGTGCCCATAGGCCATACTTCGCATCATGGGTATCATGGAATCCCATGTTTATCCTTCCACACATGGGAGACTCTACACAATCCTGGGTCTTCTTCCTACTACCACCTTCAAGGTTACTCCACCCTCTCTAGGGTGAGTGAGCCATGAAGAATCACATCCCAAATTGAATATAGAAAAGAAAACAATAATTTACAAAACTTAAATTAGAAAACAAAAACCTTAAAAAGCCATGGACTCCATTAATGGAGCTCCAAGCTCAACACATGCAGGAAATGCAAAGAAATCACAAAGCCCTACCTTTATCCAAGAAAAGGTTGAAAATTTGAATTCTTCAAACTCCTTCCAAGCTAGCATTTTCCTAAGATCCTTCCAAAGTGAATGGTCTCCAAATCTAGAGAGTGGGTGAACACTCAAACCCTTCTCTAAGATTTCCCAAAATAGGCCAAACTCCTAAAATATAGGAGCCAATCAGACGAGAGGAAGAAACTTGCATTCCCTTCTTCCCACTTTCCTTCCTTCACCATAAATGGAGTTGAAGGAAAATTTAGGAAGAAGAGAGAGGTTAACCAAAACCTCACAACTCTTCAAATTCGATCAACTTAGAAATCTGGACTTTAGGGGAGCTATAAATGAGTTTTAAAGCTCTTAATAGGTTGAAAATGATCCCTAACCCCTAAGGTACCAACTTGGGTAGTTAAAATTGACCCCAATTAACCTATGGGATCCCAAATGGCCCTCCTAAACTCCACCTAAAGTTTACACACGGATTTCAAGTCTTGGTTGAATTTCTAGAAACTTCTCAACCCAAGGTAAGTTGATTCTACCCTAAGGTTAATCCCTAGTCAAACCCTTGACCCAACTAATTACAAATTACTAACCATGGTAACACATATGCTACAATTTTTCAAATTTGGCATATTTAATTAAAACAAGGACATGGCTAATTCACATAAATATTAACTAAATTAAATACACACATGCAAACCACATTTACGAAATAAAGGCTATGCAATGAGGTCCACATTTATTTATACAAAGATAACCTTGGAATGCACAGTATAAAACATAGGTTCCAATACTGAATCCCAACATTTAGATCCATGGTCAACTTATCTTGCACACTCATTGCATAGATCAATAGATCTAATCAACATGATATAAAAACAATACAACATCAATACTCTATGGTTTAAAAACTATGTCTATGAATGAATCAACTAAGCATAGCTTTAGTTTCCTAAACCAACTTTCCATCGCAATAGTTTTAAACATCATAGAAAATCATATGTGGCATCATCATATCTAAAACTGAATCAAATTAAGTATTTGGAGTGTACCCTAATTACATAATTAGGTACCAAACATATAGAAGAGGATTCAATAGATCCTTAAATACATAAATGTCTCAAATAGTCAAGTATGTCTATGAAATAAGTAGTGAAAGCATGGAAAATAAAGCATTATAAATATGGCTGTTTGGTAGGTCTCACATCCACCCCCTCTAGGCATGAACCTCCTCTTCAAGCTCATCAAAGAGGTGAGGGTACTGTGATATCATCTATGCTGCATCTTCCCATGAAGTTGTGACCTTGTCATAACAATCCCACTGGACTCTAACCTAGTCCAGTGCCACGGTCCATCAGGTTAGAATATAAATGGGCTCCAATGCTAGCTGGCTATTTGATTGTACCTACATGGCATTCCAATCTATTTCATGAGTCTTATCATAAACATACTTCTACAAAACTGAAACATGAAACACATAATGGATATGTGACAGGCTAGGTGGAAAGGCTAAATGGTAAGCAACTGGCCCTATCCTCTCAAGGATCTCAAGAGGTCCAACAAAATAAGGTGCTAGCTTAGAGACATTTTTAAAATGGATTGGACTCTTATGCAGTCGCACTCTCAAAAAGACCTTGTCTCATACTAAGTAACATCGATTGATCCTCTTTGCATTAGCATACTTCTTCTCTCTATCCTGAGCCTCTCCAAGATGCTACCTAATCAAGGTCACCTACTTCTCTATATCTCTGACTAACTTAGGACCAATGGAAACTCTATCCTTGATCCTATCACAACTGAGTGGTGTCCAAAAAGGTCTTCCATAAAGATCCTTGTATGGAGGCATAACCAAGGATGTATGATGCCCATTGTTATAGGAAAACTCTGCTAAGTGTAGGTATTCCTCCCACTAGGTCTGATCATCCATGACATACATATATGAAGAATGTCCTCTAACACCTGATTGACCCTTTCAGTCTGTCCATCTATCTAAGGATGATAGGTTGTACTAAAGTTGAGCCTAGTACCCATTACTGACGACAGTTCTCTCAAAAAGGATGAAGTGAAGAGAGAATCTCTAGTTGAGATGATCTTACAAGGTACACCATGTAGTCTAAAAATATCCCACAAGAACACTTGTGCCACTAATGGTGCAGTAAAGGTAGTATGCACTAGTGAAAAATGGGCCACCTTGGTCAATTTGTCAAATGTCACCATGGTGGCATCATGACAATGTAATGACATAGGAAGTCCAACAATAAAGTCCATAGATATGGTGTCCCACTTCCACACTGGTATCTCATCAGACTAAAGTAGACCAACTAGATGTCGGTGTTTCACCTTCACCCTATGGAATTCTAGGCTCCTAGCTACCAGCTCAACAATCTACATCCTCATGCCTAGCCAATGATATAACTATCTCAAATTGGCATGCATCTTCTTCACTCCGTGATGCACTACATAAGGGGCTCTATGGTCATCTAGCATGACAAACTCTTGCAATCCTTTAGAATAAGGCATGTAGATGCACCCTCTATGACATAAGAGCCCATATGACTCCAAGGTATAATCTTCATACTTCCCCTCAAGGGGTATGTGAGATCAAAACAACTCACTCACTTCTACATATAACTCATCATCTTGCAAGTGATGAAGAATGTGATCTCTCAAATTAGTACCTCTAGATATAGAAGATAGCTCATGTCACCTCCTACTCAAAGCATCTGTGACAACATTCTCTTTCCCCTTGATATAGTGAATATCAAAATCATATTCACACAAGAAATCCATCCATCTCTGTTCCCTAAGATTAATGTTCGAATGAGTGAAGATATACTATAGACTCTGATGGTCTGAATGAAGTTCAAATTGATGTCCTAAGAGGAAGTGTCACCATCTTACTAAAGCATGCACCACTACTGAAAGTTTGAGATCATGGGTAGGATAGTTCAAATCGCAAGTCTTCACTTTCCTAGACTCATTGGCTATAGCTCACCCATCCTACATAATAACTTCCCCTAAACCATTAAAGGAAGCATCTGTGCAAACTACAAACTCTACTAAAGGCTCTGGTACAATGAGAATGAGTGCACTAGTCAATGCTCTCTTGAGCTCCTGAAAAGCTCGATCACACTTCTCAATCCACTCGAAATTCTTTACCTTTCACTAAAGAGAAGTAATAGGGTGTGCCACTCGAGAGGACCCTTACACAAACTGTTTGTAAAAAAATTGGCTAAACCCTTAAAAATTCTCACTTCAGTCACTAAGGTAGGTGTAGGCCAATTCATAATGGCTTCAATCTTCAATAGGTCTATCGAGATCCCATTGCCAGATATCACATGGCCCAAATACTTGACCTATGATCTGAAGAAGGAACATTTTGACAAGCTACCATAAAGTTGATTATCTCTAAGGAACTATAAACCTTGTCTCAAGTACTCTTTGTGCTCTCTCTCATTCTTTGAATAGATAAAGATATCATCTAGGAATACCACCACAAACTTGTCAAGGAAGGTAGGAAACACTTCATTCATAAAAATCATGAATAATTTGTAAGACCAAATGGAGCCATAGTGAACTCATAGTGGACATATATAGTGTGGAATGTTGTCTTGTGAATATCACTATCCACTATCCTCAACTGGTGATAACTCGACTTAAGGTCAATCAAACACTCTAGTACCCTGAAGTTGATCAAACAGGTCATCAATCCTAGGAAGTGGATATCAATTCTTGATGGTAACCTTGTTCAACTATTGGTAATCTATGTACAACCTAAGAGACCCATACTTCTTCATAGAGATCATAGGTCCACCCCAAGGAGAAACACTAGGATGAATGTGTCCTTTCTCTAACAGTTCCTCAAGCTGTAACTTGAGCTCATCAAGCTCATTAGTGGTTATCCTATAAGTTGCTCTAGAAATTGGTTCTACTCTTGGTATAAGATCTATATGAAAATCTACTACCGTTCGAGGAGGCATACTGGGTAGCTCTGAAGGAAACACATCTGCATACTCTTGCAGAATGTGATGGTCATCCAGTGAGGCTTCCTATTTTTCCTCATCTTCCCTATCAATGATGGTGATAGATAACAACTGACATCCCTTCCACATGCTTTGGTTAAGCTTCATATCAGAGATGATTCATAGGGATACTACCCTCTAGATTCTTGAAATCACAGTAGCATTTCTATCATCATCCAAGCATTTGATCAAGTTCTTATGATAATCTAGCTTGGCCTTGTGAATATATAGCCAGTCCATTGAAATACAAGTCCATTCCACACCCTTTAGTGTTTCAAATACACAAGGGAAAATGGTGAAGCTCTACATCTTCCCTCCAATAAGGACTAGGCTCACCCCAAAAACCATCGAGTCAACCCAACATAAAATTTTCCTACGACTCGGTCAAACAACTTCAGAAGGGATCCAATATATATAAGAGAGCATTGACAACTCTAATTCTTGTTCTTCACATGCTAGAAGAAAAAATATAATCGTGGTCCTCTCCACTTTAAGCTGTAACCCCACCCTTAATACTTCACCATAAGGAACCTAATAGAAGACACTACCCTCTAAGACATCGCTATGGTTAAAACATCAAGAGCTTCCAAGTCATCAACTCAGAATGAGAAACCAAAATCCTCTTTCCAAAATTCCACTCTTTAGGGAATTACTGCACCCTATTCTAGTGTATCAAGGGATACACCCCAAAATATTTATCATACAAGAAAGATTACTTCCAAATAGGATACCTCAGAAATTCAAAGTGTATGGTAAACATGATCAAGTAGAATGAAAATCCTATACCACATCCTTCCTAAAATATAGACACAACTGAGTATGTTCTCTCTAGTGCTCACCCTCTTCTTATTGCCATTGGTCCACAATGCTAGAGTCATAAACATAAGACAGGCTACCAATAAAAGAATAAGGACATTTAGGATAGTCACCAAGATAAAAAAAGTAAACTCAAATGGGGGAATTGTATGGGAGTTATTTAAAAAATGAGCTCAATTTAACAATAAATTAAACGTGTCAACTAAAACAAAGAGATAATTTATTTTGGTGACTAACTCCCATACAAAGGAAATAACATAATAAATAAAATTCTGGCCTACACAACATGTGGAAAGATCCACCTTAACATTGTGACAAAGGAAGTCAAAAGAACCATCAACAAAGGAAGATTCTGGCCTACAAAGGAAGTCAAAAGAACCATCAACAAACATTATGATAGAATTTAGTCACGTAAGAGAGAGAACCACCACTAAATATTGAGGACACCGGTCCTCACCAATCTTGAAGAACATACCCAACATACACTCATCGAACAAATTTCCATCACAAATTGTACCTAAGCATTACAATAATCATTGTAGCTGAAACAATATCCTTCTCCTTTCAACTTTCTTTTACAACTTGATGTAGAAGTTTTAATGGGGAAAGTAATGGTTCAAGGTCTCAAGTGTTGAAACCATGCTCCAATACCAAAATGTTATGCCCAAAAAGTGAGAAAAATACAACTACAATTTATTTTTAAAACCTACTAACACCCTAAAAATAACCATACTATGTAACTAAGAAGTGAAACACTATCTGGCACAAGACCCTATGTGCACACAAAATGGTGCCAAGAGAAAATAGATGACTAGAAACATTGAAGTGTCTAGCAACACCCCAAGAGTCAAACCATACTAGGTTGACCATGTTTTGACCAAGTTTGACCAAAACTCAAACCTCATCAAATATCTTTAAACAAATCTATAAGGTTTCCTACACTACTATCTTTGACCGACACGCAAATTAGGACAATTGACTAAAAGTCAACCAAAGTTGACCAAAAGTCAACCAAAGTTGACCCAAATTCAACCATCACCAAAATATATACAACCAAGTTAAAAGGAAACAAAATGGATCTAAGAATAATTAGGCACGTAAACTGAGGCATTTGACCAAGGTTTGACCAAGGGTTGACCAAATAGTCAACTATGTCCTAATATGCCCTACAAGGTTTTACTAGGGTTAAATCATGCCAAGGTAAGGTTTATGCACACATAGTGAGGTGACATCCAAGGTTTGACTATGGTTGACCAAAAAGTCAACCATGCAATAAGACAACCAACAAGTCTGATAAGGTCCAATTGATTAGAGACTTGATCACAAGGGTCCAAGTAGACAAGGTTGATCAAGTTTGACCAAGTTTGACCAAAAGTCAAACTTCATTGAATAGCTTCCAAACTATTGTATACAGTTTCCTAAACCGCATGCTTCAACCAGTATGCAAGTTGAGATAGTTGACTAAAGTCAACCAGATTTGACCAAAAAGTCAATGATTCATCAAACGTGTAACAAAGTTAAAAATAGTTCAATACTTGACGAGAAATACTTGGGCATGCAAATTGAGGAATTTGACCTTGGTTTGACCAAGGGTTGACCAAAAGTCCTCTATGCCCAAATATGACCAATGATGATCTCATATGGTTTAGAACATAACATAGACTATTTGTGCATGGAAATTGATGCAAATGCCCTAGGTTTGACCTAGGGTTGACCAAAAAGTCAACTATGCACAAAATGGTCAACAAGACCATTAAGGTCAAATTGACTTGAGGCTTGACCAAAGGAAGAAAAAATAAAACCCTAAGATGACTATAACGTTCCCTAACTGAAAAGTTACACTTATACTAAAAGTTCGATATTCTAATTAATTAACTCCAATATAAAATTATCCTGTTTACATAGTTACAAAGTATTAAGAAATAAATCTAACATAACACATCAAGATCAGAATATTATGATATTTTTAATCTAATACGTTTAGGCCTATGTTTGAAAAATAATAAGCTAAAATAATGTCATTTACAGATTTAACCCAATTTAACATTGAAATGTCTAAAATAAATTAGGAGTTCCTAATTCTAATTTAAACTTAAATAAAAATTTAATTTAATTCTAAAACAAAATCTATCTAAAAATAAGTTTAAGTTCCCTATAATGACTTAGACTTTCCTAAATACAATTTAATCTTTATAAAATTCAATTTATCTTTAATATACTTGAAACACTGAAATACTTAATAATAATAACACCCTTACTATATTTTTCTTCTTTTTTTATAATTATTGGTGCAAATTTAATTTCCTAAATTTCAAAACATCAAGTATGTAGATAATTTATTTTTAAAATTAAATTACATAATTGAATTCATATTAAGTGGCTAAACAATTTGTAGGAATCAAAATTTTGATTTACACCTTTTTATTTTTTGAATAATTTTCAAGAAATTTTCTAAGTACAAAATATAAATTTTAAATAACACTTCACAATGTATCATTCTAATTAATTTATTTAAATTATCATAATACAAGCAAGATTATGATAATTCAATACTATCGAATTTGAATATACCTTATAATACTATAAGCCATAATATGCATAATGATGCCATAGACGATCATGGAGTTTGTCCAACTAAAATGACATTTAAATCTCCAAATTACTTCATAATCCATTAAACCCAAAATCTAATCCATAATTTTGTTTCCAATACATTAAATAACAATAAAATCTACAAATTTAAAATGTATGATTTACAAGGAAATCCCTAATTTTTGAATTTCAGACATAACTTGAAATGCAAGGTTACAACAAATTTTACAATTTTGAATTTCAGACACAACAATATTACCAGCTCCTATATCCTTGTAGGTACCTAATAGAGTGAGGTTGACAACGAAGGCTCACCTCCCAACCTAGGCCTTTACAAGGCAACCCATGAGCTAGGGGATCTAGTAAGGAATGAGATACAAATAGAAAATACCAACCATGAAGGAAAAAATCAAAACATGAAGACACTTAAAAGATTTTCCCAACAGGGTTTTACAAGAGGAATGTCTCCAAGAGACCTTCCTGAAAATAGGTTAGAGGTGGACTACCAGGAGAAGCCACAGTATAAATATAAATTTACCAAGCTACACATGGACTTGGGAAGACCATCTTCAAAAAGATATGGTATAACTCTCTTTATGCCCCCCAAGTGCCCGTAGGCCATACTTGGCATCATGTGTATCGTGGAACCCCATGTTTATCCTTCCACACATGGGAGACTATACACAATCCTCGCTCTTCTTCCTACTACCCCCTTCAAGGTTACTCCACCCTCCCTAGGGTGAGTGAGCCTTGAAGAATCTCATCCCAAATTGAATACACAAAAGAAAAACAGCAATTTACAAAACTTAAATTACAAAACAAAAACCTTAAAAAGCCATGGACTCCATTAATGGAACTCCAAGCTCAACACATGTAAGAAGTGCAAAGAAATCACAAGGCCCTACCTTTATCCAAGAAAAGGTTGAAAATCTAAATTCTTCAAACTCCTTCCAACCTAGCCTTTTCCTAAGCTCCTTACAAAGTGAATGATCTCCAAATCTAGAGAGTGGGTGAACACTCAAAACCTTCTCCAAGCTTTCCCTAAATAGGCCAAACTCCTAAAATATAGGATCCAATCAAAAGAGAGAAAGAAACTTCCATTGTCATCTTCCCACTTGTCTTCCTTCCCCATAAATGGAGTTGAAGGAAAATATAGGAAAAAGAGAGATGTTAACAAAAACCTCACAACTCTTCAAATTAGACCAACTTAAAAATCTTGACTTTAGGGGAGTCATAACTAAGTTTTAAGGCTCTTAATGGGCTGAAAATGACCCCTAACCCCTAAGGTTCCAGCCTGGGTAGGTAAAATTGACCCCAGTTAACCTATGGGAGCTCAAATGGCCCTCCTAAACTCCACCTAAAGTTTACACATAGATTTCAAGTCTTGGTTGACTTTCTAGAAACTTCCCAACCCAAGGTAAGTTGATTCTACCCTAAGGTTAATCCCTAGACAAACTCTTGACCCAACTAATTACAAATTACTAACCATGCCAACACATATGCTACAGTTTGTCAAATTTGTCTCATTTAATTAAAACAATGACATGCTTAATTCACATAAATACTAACTAAATTAAATACACACTAACCACATTTATGAAATAAAGACTATAAAACAAGGTCCATGTTTCTTTATACAAAGATGACCTTGGAATGCATGGTATAAAACATAGGTTTCAATACTGAATCTCTGCATTTAGATCCATGGTCAACTTATCAAGCACACACATTGCACACATCAGTAGGACCAATCAACATGATATAAACACAATACATCATCAATACTGTATAGTTTAAAAACTATGTCTGTGAATCAATCAACTTAGTATAACTTCGGTTTCCTAGAACAACTTTCTATCACAACAATTTTAAACATCATATAACATCATATGTGGCATCATCGTAGCTGAAACTAAATCAAATCATATAGTATCATGAGTGTACCATGGTGACATAATCAGGTATCAAATATATAGCATAGGATTCAACAGATCTTTAAATACATAAGTGTCTCAAATAGTCAAGTATGTCTATGAAATAAGTACTGAAACCATAGAAAATAAAGTAATATAAATATGACTATCTAGTATGTCTCAGACTAGTATATAGCTAGTTATATGGATTATGACCATCCTTAGAGGAGTATTGTTGATGCAATGGCTTATAAGAACCTACTCAAATATTAGGGTAGTTGACACTAAAGTGGCAACAAAAATATAGGGAAAACTACAAAAGTGGGTATGAAATTATGGACTCTATAGTATTGTATGGTTTGTACTAGACCAAAAATTTCCCAAGAATTTGGAGTTCCTTCATGATATATGTCTAATATAAGTAGAATTACTTAGGATATAGTTTAAAGAGTCTTCAAATATTTGAAGGAAACCTTGAAGTATTTCTTAAGTTCTCATGGTAATATTAGAGGAGAGAAAATTTCTCTTTATATTTGTTTTTATGTGGATTCACATTGGGTAGGTGATACTGACAGTAGAAGATCCAATGGTTCTTTCATGTGTACCATATTTGGTGTTGCAATCAGTTGGATTAGTAATTCATAGGTTTTAGTTATTTTATTCACTATTTAAATTGAGTATATAGTAGTTACGTTCATAATGATGTCATTTATCTTTAGAGACCTATTTAGATAAATGTAAAAGAAAAAGGACTAATAAAATTTTATTTAAAAAGTAAAAGTGATATCTTTGTAGCTAAGAATAAAGCATTTCATGCCAACATCAAGCACATTGATATTTTATATCATTTTTGTTAGATATATGGTTAAAGATTATTGGATGAAGTTTGTTAAGGTAGAAACTTTGATGAATGTTGTGGATTCAATTTAAGATTGTGAGCATAGAAAAGTTTATATGTATACAAAATATATGGGCCTCGTTCCCCCTAGCAATTAATATATGGAATACATAATCCTTTTTCTCTTTCAAGGTCTTCAAAAAGTAGGAGATAGTTAAGAAAATGTGTTACAATCATGATAAATAGAATTAGGATTTTTGTTAATTAAATAAGGGTTATTAATATTATTAGTGACACTCATGTTACAAAATATAGCATCAAATATGATAAGTATCACATTTATGTAAGAGATCATTTAATAGTATGTTTAATACTAAGTATATTGAGTATATTGTCCTCTACTTTATTATTCAAAATTTTCAAGAATTTGATTGTTTCTATTGCCTTGATTATGAATACTTGAACCATTGACTTCATCCTGTACATGTGTATAATAACATGCTCATTATACATAAATAGACTTTCCTTTGAAAATGTATGCTCCCACCTCTATATTATTGGTTGGTCCCCTATTAAAACCACCCAACTTTTTTTGAAGGAACCAAGTTCCAAATAAAATATTAAAAATTTATAATAGGAATATAAAAATTATAGTTAGAACACAATGTAATTAAATTATATATTAACAAACTAGAAGATCTATTAGAATCTATGATTGATTGGCTCCATATTTAAAAACTAAATGTGTATATGGAAAATTTTGTGAAACCATATAATTTTGCATAAAATTATATAAATCATAATAGAAATACTAAAATTATAGTGAGAACATCATTTAAATAAACTAAACAATGAATAATGTATAAAATATATTACATTCCATGACCAAAATCTACAAGGAACATACTTTATATTAGGTTAAAGATACATTATTTTAGGAATGACATAAGATTTTGTATCCTCTTAAAATGGAAGCACTTCCATGATAAGAGTGTTTAGCCCTCCGAGTAAGTGGTCTGGGGTCATCTTAAGCAACTTGATTGGGTCTTTGCATGTATCTGGTTTTTCCCCCTGTTCTGCTTTCCTCTGCAATTGATTTTCACTTCAAGATGCATTTCCTAACATTTTGGGTTAGGATCTTGAGGTTTTTGACCACAAGGTCAAAGTCGACCTTATGGGGTCAAATTCAACCTCAAGTCTAACCTAGTTAGGATCGACCTCGATCCTAACCTGATCAAATTCGAGCTCATCCTCGACCCCCTTGTCCAAATTTTAAATTTCCTTGATTTCTGGGTGTCGGGTTTCGAGGATATTTGTTTTCCCACCTTTGGGTCAGCCATTTCTAGTTTCAAAATGGTAAATCCTTAAATTGCATTGAATCTAGCTATATTTTCTAAAGGTTAGGACCTAATTGGGATTTTATTCTCCAAGGTGGCCCATCTACAGGATTGTGCCCTAGTTCACTATAAAAGGAGGCCTTCCTCTCTCATTTTGATCATCAAGTTTTGTGAGAACAAGCAATTTCTCTCAAGCTCTCAAGTGCAAGAAAGTATTCAAGCAAGCCTTCAAGCATTCAAGTGTTCAAGCATTCATCCATTAAGGAGATCCATTATTAGCCATTGAAAGATTCAATCTCTTTGGAGCCCCCTTGAAGATCCATCCTTCTACATTCATCCAAGCCTTGTCATATGCAAAGATCAATTCAAGATTGGTGTTGAAGATCAAATTCCATTAATTGGAGACAACTTACATTCATTCTATATCCATTGAAGCATTCCTACTTGTGGATTTGAGGATTCGAATCCTCTACAAGGACTTCAACATAAGTAAGGTGAACTGTTTCAATTACTTTGTTTATGCATACTACATTTCAATTCAATTTCAAGGTTACTTCTAAAATTGGTGTTTGACCAAAGAAAACCCCCCATACAAACAAAACCCCTAGTTTATTGTCGGTACAGGTGCAAAATTTTAGATCTGAGAGCGAATTTGGATACCCTTTTTGGAAAACTTCTAAGATCTGCGAACAAAGTTAGAATCGACCTTCAAATAAAGAATCTAGCCTTTGACCTTTTATGAGGGTCAAAGACTACCTGCTGTTAGAAAGATAAAAGATTTTTGAGTTTTCTTCATCTTAGCATTTCCAGTTCAAAACAGGTTGTAGAATTGCCTGAAAGTACACACGAACATAAAAAATTGGCATTTTCTAGATTTTCCCTAATTTGAGGTTAGTATTTGTATTTTAATTATTTCAAATTTCAAGCATAATTCAACCATAGGGAAATATAGGGTTTTTCTCTCTTTGTTATATTCTACATAGATTGATACGATTGTGCATTAACCTTTCGGTTGATCAAGTTGGATCTCTCCTTTGAAAATTTGGATTTAGGAGTGGATCTAATATTTTCTGCATACATTTTACATTTGAATAGTGGTGATGCCATTTTACCCCTATTCATTTTGGTGAACCTAACATACTTACTCTCTTTTCTTTTGTGGAATTGGATGCCTTATTGTGTTTTCCTTTTATCTTGTAGGTATTAGATTTCTCTTTTATGTTAAATATTGCATACGAATTAGATTTCAAAAATACAAAAATATTCATGCTTTATGTGTTCTTAGTTTAGTTCATTTGCATTACATTGGTTTATGAGCTTTACTACTACTAGTCCTACTTGTAACATTTCGGTTAGAAGAAGTCATAGACTCATGGGTGCCTTTGATCCTGAATCTTCCTCTCCTTTCCTTAGGATCTAGTATGATAACTTGTTTCTTCATGATTCCAATCCTACAATGGAGCAAAACTCTTCTTGCTCATCTCATGATGAGGATGATGCTTTAAGAGTTCCTCCTGAACAAGTCCAAAAACTTTCAACTGAACTTGATAAAATGGGTAATTGGCTTATTCAAGAGAACCATAATCAAGATTATATTCAAACTATAGAGACTCTTAATAAAGTTCTCTGTGATAGTCATCAAGATGTTACCCTCTTGCCTAGTATTACTCACCTTGTGCATTCAAATGTTAAACCTTTAGCTCAAGAAGCTCAAGATTTAGGGTTGATTCCTCCTATCACTAGTGTTGAACCTCCTTCTCATTCTTTACCTAGTATTCCTACCTATACTCCTTCTTTTATGACTATGACAATTCCCTCTATTTCTATGAGTGTTCCTCCTATGTCTCTTCCTACATCACAACCTTCATATCATAATGTTCCTTTTACTTATTCCAATTCACTCCCAACTGTAGTTCCTAGCGTTCCTCCAATCATGTCTTCTATTCCTGCAGCTTCTTACACTTTACCTAGTGTATCTAATGTTGCTACTCCTGCTATTTCCTCTAATGATTCAACAATCATTAGTTTGGCTCAAACTATGTCATTGTTATAGCAACAACTTGCTTCCTTAACTCAAAACAAGTTTAGTATTCCTATATGTGACATGGAAAGTCCTTTGTCCTTGGATATTATTCATACTCCTGTTCCTCAGAAAGTCAATATGCCCCACCTTGAGAATTATAATGGAAAAGGAGATCATGTTCATCATGTTAAAACATTCCAAATCCTTTGTAGTGATTATGCTCATGACCATAGGATTTTAGCCAAACTATTTGCTAGAACTTTCTGTGACAAGGCCTTACAATGGTATTGTTCCTTGCCTCCTTATTCTATTGATTACTTTCCAAAACTTTCTAATGCATTTATTCAACAATTGATGTGAGGTCGTGCCTCAACCCATCTTAGTTCAACATTCATTTTGACATTTTGATTCATCGGGATGATACTTTGAGTAGAGACATTTGACCTATTTTGGGATTATGCATGCTATCACTAGATCTTATGAGATGATTGTTATAGATTTTTATGACGATGATGTTAGTAGTACTCTTTATATGCTTGTTATGGTTCCATGTTTATCTATGATATATGAATTCTGCATTCTACATTTGATATGTTATCTTTCAAAATAGTAAATATTGGTGGTATCGTGGTTCTATGATAAGCATAGGATTACATGCTTATGTGGAAATAGAGTTGATATTTCGATGCTTGAAGAATTAGGGTATAATGTGGATTATGTAATGATTCATGAAATGTAGTTAATTATAATTGTCAAATTTAGATCTTATTATTTCATTTTCAATGGTTATTAATGCAAAGATTTTATGATGTACTGACATAAAAAATGAGTGTGCAGGAATATGACCATGGTTGTAAATTTGGGGAAACAAGAATGGATCTAAGTGCATTCAGTTTGAAACCAAGGTTGGCTCTAAGAAGAGAATGACCTCATTGTAACGTGATTTTATTCGTAAATGTGATGCATGTGTGTATGTGGTTGATAATGTTTGTAAATGCGTGTTTGAAAGTAAAATTTCATTTTGTCAAAATATAAATATAATTTGTCCACTAAGCATGCCAAATGTGTTATGTGATGTGTGCTTATGTGAGGTGTCACTTGACACCATTGTGATGATGTGGCATGGTTGAGTGGAATATGGACCCCACCCTCTCCTTAGGTGGTCTTGAGTTTTCCTAGGCTAGGTAGGTGGTTTAGGGGACCAAGATTTATGTTACCAATACTCCATTTTCGGATGTAAGTTTAAATGGGGTTTTTTAGAGGTTCTTTGGAGTCCCAGGGTGTGGTTTAGGTTGGATTTTGGTGCCCCAAGGCTAGTGCATGTTTTAGGGGGTGTATTTCTTCCTTTTCCACTTTCCTAGGCCACCATTTTGTCTCTCTTAATGGGCCATCTTTGATATAAATGAAAATGGTAATGCTTTTTAGGTTGCCTCACTTTCCCATGTGTTGAATTTCACCTCAATTCTTTAGTACGGGCAAGTGTCATTTTGTCTTGGATCTAGAAACCTATTTGCTTTGGGAAGGGGTATGAGAGAGGAATGTTTGAATGTCTTTAGAGGAAAGAGACTTAGAAAGGCACACACTTGTTCATCTTGTCTATGCTAGATTTAGAGAGAGTGAGAGGAAGACTAGAGGGTGTTTTGGGATAGGAGACTTGAGAAGGAAAGAAATCTTGGAGTCAAGAGAAGCTCATATTCAAACTTCCAATCTTTTCTTTGCAGAGGAGATAGGTTGGTGGCTCTATCTTGAGATTTTTGTGAAATTGTAATGTGATATTTGAGTTTGTATGAAATTTTTAAATTGTAGTATCATGTGTGTAATTTTGGTATTGAGTAGTTCCATTTGAGTTCATGGTTTTTTTAATCTTGTTTTGCTTTCTTGAATTGTTCATGTTTATGGGAGTGCAAGTTACTCCTCATCCTTGGGTGGATTTGAGGAGGACTTTGGGTGAAGGGCCTAGTTGGGAGTCCTCTATGTATGAGAACTTGGATGTATGGAAATCCAAGAGGGCCTTCTTATGTTTGTATGGGGGTCATAAGGGATGTGTTGATGCTCATGGATTTAAGGTATTTATTTGAAAGAGCCTTGTGAAGGCATGTGAGATTTCATTGGAATCTTTGTTTTGGCATAAGATAGGTGTCTCCATAGGAGGAGCTTCCACCTTCACCCACCTATGGATTTAATCTTTAGAATCCTTGTGCAAGCTTGGGAGGGGAGTAAATTGTGAAAGTCTTTGTACCATTTTGTGGCATGTATGTTTATGTTATGTGATTCTTGTGTGTAACCCATCCTACTCTTGTTTCCCCTAGCTTGGGGGTGGCCATGAAATGGCCTAGGATGGGAGGTGAGCCTCCATGGCCATGTGGAAAGAACTTTTATGTTACAGGTTTATTTGGCTTACTTGGTGTAAAGTTGAAGTTTCCTAGTTGACGATTTAAAGTCAAGGATGAGAAACTTTAAGAAATGTTTGCATTGAGATAATGTTTGAAATTCAATCCTTTTTGGATATAAATTTATGTTAGTTTAACTTGATAAGAGGAATTGTATAGTTGGCAAAATTGTTCTTAGAATTTTAATTTAGTCATTTGTATAGGATGAAAGAGAGATTGGCTATTTTTTGTAATTTGTGTAATAATGGATGTGTGAAAAGTTATTAGTTATTTAAAGTTTTCTACAAGGAAAATGTTATTACTTTGACAAGAAATGGTGCATTATGATGTCAATGAGACAATAAAAAAATTCACTCCTTGTATTTGTGAAATATGTTAAATTATGAAGGCGTTATAAGTTAATAGTTGTTTCTAATTACCTGCAAATTTCTATATCAATTACTGTTGTAGAATTATATGGAAGAATGGAAAATTACTCCCTATGTTTATCTTTCTTGCTACTTCTATAATTATTGATATCAAGTAAATTTTAACTCAATATTATGTATTCTGTAATGTAAAGCTTTGTTCTATTTAAATGGAGTATTAGTTTGAAAAATTAAATTTAGTGTAAAGTTACAGAATAATGGAGTTATTTCCTGTAAAGTATTAAATTAGTTATTTGCAAAATATATATAATAGAGAACTTTGTATAACAAATGAACATTTAAAAATTATTTTTGAGGAAAGTGAATTGTGTAATGCCCAATGGATTTTTGGGCATTACAATTTCAAAACAACATTGGCCTACAAGTGTCTTTGACTAATTTGATGCATTGTAAACAAAGTGCTAAATAAAAATTAACTAAATTTATTGCTAGATTTAAGTATTTGCATGCTCAGATTTCCTATCCTATTCCTGATATTGATATTCAATGTATGTTTATTTCAAATTTGCAAAAGGATATTAGAGATAAGATTTTGCTTACTGAATTTACCTCTTGTCAAAACCTTTGTGCAGCGCTTCATCATTATCAATTATAAGTGACTCAATTTGAGAGCAACACTCCAATGGATCATGTTCTAGTTGATAAGAGTGATCCTGCTCCCAATCCAAACAAATTTAAAAAATTCAACAACTATGTCAAGATAAACAAACAAGCAAATGCAGTTGCTGATCAAGTTGTTGTTGCATCTCACAATGCCACTTCTACATCCATTGCTTTTCAATTAAATCGTACATTTACTCCTCTTTCTAAATCTTTACATGCTATTATGAATAGGTTGTTAACTAATAATATGATTACTTTACCTCCTATTTGACCTCTTTTACCTACCATGATTGCATCTACATCTTTTGATCAAAATGCTTTTTGTCAATATCATCATTAGAATGGTTATGATACTAAGAAGTGTTATTCTTTAAAACATAAGGTTCAAGACTTAATTGACTCTAATGCCTCACCTATTGATAATCTTGATGGTAGTGGGAACAAATCTATCTCTCCTCCTAATCAAAACCTTCAAATATATACAAATCTTTTACCTATGCATGACACTAATACCATTGCTCAACCATCTACTTTGGAAATTATGTATGATTCAAAGATGGATGATCTAAATCATGTTGTTAATCAAGTGGAGCATGTTCGTCAATCTATATCTTCACCTCAACCTCACCTCAACCTCAGATTCAACCTCAAGTTCAATCTCAACCTCGACCAAAACCTAAACCTAAATTGAAAACTCAACCTAAACCTTGTAAACAACCTAAGAATAAAAGACCTCACAAAATTTTGATTACCTTTGATGACTCTAAGACTATTAAAGCTCCTGATGGTCCCCTTTACATTTTTTCTAGGATTTCTCAGATACCTACTCGTGGTTGTCTTATTGATACTACATCCTTAGTCAATGTTATTACTAAAGAAAATATTTTATGAAAATATTACAACATGATTCTAACGATACATTAGATGTGTGGATTCAAAATTGCAATGGATTTCTTTATCCATCATTTGGTTATATTACTTTACTAGTTGAACTTTATGGAAAAATTGTGAACACTACCTTTGTTGTGGTTCCTACTTCTGATCAATTTCAAGTTAAGCTAGGTTTTCCTTGGTTGGCTACCATGCATGTTGTTGCTTTACCTATCCATAAGTGTCTTAAGTTCATTCATGATGAAGAAGTGAAGATGATTAATCATAGTTTATATCAACCTTCTAGGCCTAGAGATTGTGCTACTCTTGATTTCTTTTGGCCTTCATTACGTAATTCATGTCCTCCTCAACTTGATAATATTTTTCATTCATATCAAGCATATAAACATCGTAAGATTCTTGAATTAAGCATTCCTCCTATGGATCTTAATCATGGTCTTTTACCTACACCTTCTATACCTCCTTTAACTATGGCTTCTAGTTTTGTTAATCAAGTTCCTTCTATTGAACCTATCAAAGATGCTGTGATTATTTCTCCTATCGTTGATAATCCTATTAATCTTCCTAAAAAACCTGTGAAGGATCCTATGATTGTTCCTCCTAGTTCTCAACCTATTTCAAATAAATCAAAACATAATCGATCTTCTAATGAACATCGTAAGAAGTGTTGTGCTCATGCTAAAGCTCATAATTCTATTCTTCAAAGATCTCTACCTTCCTTGAATAAACCTATGCATGATGTATTAGAAGAGGTTGTTACTAATAATAATGTTAAGATGCATGATTATGATGATTCTATTCGTATCTTAGATCCTATTTTGAATAATTTAGATTAAGAAGATACTCTTGATGATACTGATGATGTTAATGATGAATATGAGACTATTGACATTGACATTGATTTAGCTAATATGCTTTCATCACAATTAACTCTTACACCTAGTGTCGAACATTGTGATTCTCAAGAGGATCCTTGTTTGGAACTGGCTATCATTCCTACTATGTTGGATATAGTCCCTCTTGCGAGTCACCTACCTTCCCTAAATGATATATAATGAGATGGGGAGAGGAGGTAGCATGCTTGATTGACTTGTCTTTCATGGTAGCTTTGTTGTGTATTTTCCTACTGTATTGTGTTTCTCTCATAATGTGTTTGCTAAATGTTGTTATACTCTTTTATAGGATCCTTATTACTCAGTTGGTGCAAGGTGGTGAAGGAATCAAAACTATTGTTGCACTTCCTCTATATGAATCTCTATTCTTCAATGTCTTGTTTGATTTTATGTTGTAATTATGATATTGTTCATAAATGTTTCCTTGTGTAATCTACTTGGATTCAAGATATGGTAGCACTAATTCTTTTTGGTCTCCATGTCATGGTCTAAAAAGATTCTCCTTCATATATCTTATGTGATCTTTCATCCTTTGTGATTGTAGTTCTACTTTCTTTGGGGAATGATGTCAGTTCATTTGCAATAATATCATATATATATATATATATATATATATATATATATATATATATATATATATATATATATATATATATATATATATATATATATATATATATATATATATATATATATATATATATATATATATATATATATATATATATATATATATATATATATATATATAAACTTATGATTATACTAACCCCATGATAGGTAGATCCCTTTTGTGTTCTTTGTATTTTTCTATGATATTTCCCTTGATTTGTCTTCATCTTGGGGCATCTTGATGTGGAAATGTAATCAGTGGAGTTGTTTATGTTTCCATTAAAGCCATTTCTCCTGTTAAAGTGTTAGCAATGACTTTAATGTGGGGGCACACGCTCTACTCACCTGTTGCACACACACACTTTTTGATACACACATTTTATTTTTCAAGATAATTCTCTCCCTTTTTGGATTAGTAACTAATCCTTAAAGCATGGATTTATATTTTAGGATCTCTTGATCCCTCTAGTTTCAAATATATACATATTTTTATCTCTTAAGGTTAGAGGTGTCCTTAAGACTGGATCTCTTTATTGTTTTTAGTTTTATTGTTATGGAATAGGATTTTCCTAAGGGTGAATCTAATAAAGGGTGCTCCCCTTAATACCACAAACACATAATAGAAACAGAGAAACAACAACAATATGCAAGAATAGAAAATTGGCTTCTTATTATCTCCACAAATGTGGAATTACAAACTTTCAGAATTACAATATGCAAAGCCACATGGGCATTCCCTTAAAATATTATCTAGGACAAAGCCTCGAATTATTACCCAGATCTACTCAGAACTGCCTAAGACAACACTATGAGCCCTCTTTATATAGGCAATTTTCATCGCTCGAGAAGGTTCCAAAAATTTAGCCCATAGGGCCAACCAAACTTAGAATTATTTTATTTTTCAATTTATTACATCAAACTTAGCTCAAAATAACTTTTGAAACCCAAACAAAAAATTTTGAAAGAAAATCATTTCCCACTATTTCAAGTGACCCAACTTCTAAAGACCATAAGTCATCACCAGTTGGTCCAATTGACTATTATAACCCAAATTTAGAAAGGTCGCGAAGTGCTCTATAGGCTTGACTGGCGCAAGTGCCTGTCACTCAAATTATCGACATCATCCAGGGCCTCTAAAGCCTTCAAAAATGAGTTCAAAGTTTCTGTACCCTGCTGCCAATACTAAAAATCTTCAATATCTCCAAAGCTAGACTTGATCTATCAATGAAACTTTACTGGCGGGCTGATACGACTGAGATGAACCTCCACGTGTGAAATCAGAACATTTTGAGATCATATGACCAACTTACTAAAAATAGAAAGTTTCCATAAGATAGCCCTTATTGAATTCAAAAACAAAAATATTTTTGGGTGATTCAAGATTGCCCTTACACCCAGGATGCTCCTACATCAGACACCCGGGGTAATTTGAGAAGTGATCCTATCACGACTCAGGTGTACAAAGGAAAACCAAGATGGTTAACCTCCTCCTTTGTTAGCCATCATGAATCTTCAATAGGTCATCCTTTCCACTTGACCAGATATTCTTCATATGTCCTATTCCTTGTGCTTTTGCCAACTCGACTATCCAATATGTCCTCAATCTCCTTGGTATCTGAACTATTGTATGCAAATTATGTCTATGGTAAAATCAAATCTCATCCTGTTGGCTTATCTCCAACCAAACATCTCAGTAAATTTCCCAAACTCCTATTCACCACCTCTATCTATCCATCAGTCAGTGGATGATGTGATGAACTAAACTTCAAATCTGTCCTCAACTTCTTCCACAATGTACGCTAGAAATATCCAACAAACTTAGTGTCCTAAGCTGAAACTATGGTTTTTGGTAAACCATGTAGTCTCACTACTTGTCTGAAAAATAACTCTGCTACATGGACAACATCATTAGTCTTCTTGCAGGGAATGAAATGTGCCATCTTTGAAAATCTATCAACCACCACAAAGATTGAATCATGTCCCTGATGAGTCCTTGGTAAACCAAGAACAAAGTCCATACTGATATCCCCCCAAGGCTTCTCTAGTATAGGTAATGGCTGATACAACCCTGTATTCTACTTCACTCCTTTCACCATTTGACATACTCTACAACTCTATTCAAATTTCTTCATACCTTGTTGTAATTGTGGCTAGTAATAATTCTCACTAACCAAACCAAGGGTTTTATCATGACCAAGATGTCCAGCCAATCCTCTGATATGCTTCTATTTGATGAGATTCTCCCTCATAGAACTTCATGGAATGCACAACTAACTCTCTTTGAATAGCATATCATCCTGGATGATGAAATCTAGCCATTTCATCCTGTCTAGGGTAACAGGTTCTGTACAACCTTTCCAAGCTTCACCAAAATCAAGATCCTCTAGATACAAATTCTTGAGTTCCTTGAACCCAACCACTTCAATCTGCATTTCTATAAGTAATAGTTGCCTTCTGCTAAGAGCATCTACAACCCTGTTAGACTTTCCACTCCTGTGTTTCAGAACAAATGAATAACTCTACAAAACCTGAACCCATTTCAAATGCCTCTGATTCAACTTTCCTTGACTATTCAAATATTGCAAAGCTTGATGATCAGTATACAAAACAAACTCCTTAGGAAGTAGATAATGTCTCCACTTCTTTAATGCCTAAACTATAGCATAAAATTCTTGATCATAAACAAAATACTTTCTCTTAGCATCATTTAACTTCTCACTGAAATAAGCAACAGGTTTACTTTCTTGGCTCATAACAACTCCTATTGCAGTACCACTAGCATCACAATCTACTTGAAACACCTTATTAAAATATGGAAGTGCAAAACAAGTTTCTCTGTAACTTTTTATTTCAATAATTGAAAACTCTTTTTTGCCCCATTAGTCCACTTAAACTATTTTCTATCCCCTCTCATTGTTTTAGTCAAGGGTCCACAAATACTGCTAAAATTTCTAATAAACTTTCTGTAAAAGCTAGCAAGACCATGAAAAGATCTTACCTCAATAGCACTCCTTGGACTAGGCCATTTAAGGATAGCCTATACCTTCTCTGGGTCCATTTTTAGACTTTCTGTTGAAACTACAAATCTCAAATAACTAACTCTTTCTTCACAAAACTACACTTCTTCAAATTAATCAATAACTTATCTTCTCTCAACTTCTCAAATACCATATGAATATGCATCATATGCTCCTCCAATGTCTTACTAAAGATCAAAATATCATCTAGGTAAACAATGACAAACTTACCCAGAAATCCTTTGAGAACCTCGTTCATGAGCTGCATGAAAGTGCTCGGTGCATTGGTTAGCCCAAAAGGCATGACTAACCACTCATACAATCCTTCCTTTATCTTGAAGGTAGTCTTCCATTCATCTCCTTCTCTGATCTGAATCTGATAATATCCACTCTTCAGATCTATCTTTGAGAAATACATAGCTCCACTCAAACAATCCATAATATCATCCATTCATGGCAATGGAAACCTATACTTGATTGTGATCTTGTTTATTGCTTTGGAATCTATACACATCCTCCACTCTCTATTCTTCTTTGGTGCTACTACCATTGGTATAGCATAGGGACTCAAACTCTCATAGATCAATCCTTTCTGCAACAACTCATGTACTTGTCTATTCAATTCCTCACTTTTTGTAGGTGTCATTCTATGTGTTGCCTTATTTGAAAAACTCACTCCTGGGATCAAATCCATCTGATGACTGATCTTCCTAATTGGTGGTAATCCATCAGGCACATTATCGAATATAATATCCTGAAACTCATTCAACAAATCTACAACTTCTACAGGAACATCTTCTACTTCCTCTTTACTAGCTTTTGGAATTAAAACAAAACACTCATGCTCATGACTCATACCATCTAGGAAATTTCTTCCATCAAAAAAATTTATTCTTGCACTACCACATACCTTTTCTTTTGTGTCATTCAATGGCTTTAGCTTATGTCGTACTCCATCCTTTGTCAGGGAATAGGTATTTGCACGACCATCATGTACAACACATCTATCAAACTGCCATGGTCTACCCAACAACATATGACATACATCCATAGATATGATATCACACAGTACCTCATCATGGTATCCACCAATCTTGAACTTTACTAGGAATTGTTCATTGACCATGACCTTGTGGTCATCCTGTACCTAGGCAATCCAATATGGATGTGGGTGTTTCTATCTCTTGAGCTTCAACTTGTCACCATCTCTTCTAACACCAAATTGTTAGTGCTTCCACTATCAATAATCACATCACAACACTTACCCTCACACTTGCACCTAGTGCGAAATAGGCTCATCCTTTGTTCAAGTTCATTCTCACCACTCACTAGGACTCTTCTATTAATCAACATTTCTCCTCTTTCAGCATCTTTAGAATTTGATGATCTGACATCTTCATCTACATGTGCAACTCTGGCCTAGCCTTCATTTCTCCTATATGTCCTACCTTGGCACTAAGGACATTCAAATTCCCTATGACCTTCTTCTCCATAGTGAAAACATGTTCCATGGAAGCCTCCTCTTCCTGAACCTTGTCCTCTTCCTCTTCCTCTCTGATCTCTATTGTTTTGATCTTGGAAATGATTGGAGTTATTTTCTCTTTGATTTTGACTACTATTGGCCTCATCCTTCTTTTTCAAATCTTCATTTTGGCCTCCATATGACCATCCACCAAATCATCCACCATGACCTCTTCCATTTTGTCTTCTCTCGAACTTCTTGTTCATCTTTTCCTCTACTTTTAGAGAAAACCAGTATGCCTCTTCAATACTGGTCATTCGAACTAGATTCAACTACTCTTGAATGCTTGGCCTTAACCCATTAAGGTATCAAGAAACTTTCTCCTTATCAGCTTCTGCATGGCCTATTCTAATGAGGAATCGATAGAACTCCTCTATATACTCTTTAACAGATCTTCCTGCTTGTTTCAAAATTTACATTTTATTTAGTAGATCAAGCTCATAATCAATAGGAATGAACTACCACTTCAATTTATCCACCATCCAATCCTGTCTTGTGATTTTATCTTTTCCTCTTCTATTTCACTCTAATTGAATCTCCTACCACCAGATCTTCGCATGACCCTTCAGTCTGGCCTTCACAAATTTGACCCTATCAGGATCCTCAACATCTTCATACTCAAAATATTCCTCACATTCATTGATCCAGTCAATCAATTCTTCTGGGTTAAGATTTCCATAAAATGTAGGAACTTCAATCTTAGGTCTTTTCCCAATCTTGAAAATGGCCTGAAAAAGTTTTTCTTCCTCCTGGTTCACAATTTTGACTTCTCCTTCTTGATATTCTTCTTCGGCTTCATCTTCGCTTTCATCTCTGACATTAAGATTCATTCCTCTGTGAATCTCTTCTTGAAATGCTCGCACTTGCCTCTATAGCTCTCTAACCTCAAGTGTCATAGCACTAGCTCTTTCGCCATATTCTCTTCATAGAGGCATTTTTACAATGTGTGTTGAAACCCTAACCACAGTCCTAGTGCAAACTACCTCACAATCAGTGATCTATTTACATAGAAACCCTAACCCATGGTTGTGGTGCAAACTACCTCACAGTCAATGATCTGTTTACACACTCAGGAACTCCTACTTTGATACCACTTGATGAAGGGTGCTCCCCTTAATACCACAAACACATAATAGAAATAGAGAAACAACAACAATATGCAAGAACAAAAAATTGGCTTCTTATTATCTCCACAAATGTGGAATTACAAACTTTCAGAATTACAATATGCAAAGCCACATGGGCATTCCCTTACAATATTCTCTAGGACAAAGCCTCGAATTATTACCTAGATCTACTTAGAATTGCCTAAGACAACACTACAGGCCTTCTTTATATAGGCAATTTCCACCGCCCAAGAAGGTTCCAGAAATTTAGCCCATAGGTCCGACCAAACTTAGAATTATTTTATTTTTCAATTTATTACATAAAATTCAGCTCAAAATAACTTTTGAAACCCCAACAAAAATTTTGAAAGAAAATCATTTCCTTCCATTTCAGGTGACCCAACTTCTGAAGACCATAAGTCATCGCCACTTTCTCCGATTGACTATTATAACCCCAATTCAAAAAGGCTGTGAAGCACTCTACAGGCTTGATTGATGCAAGCGCTCGTCACCTAAATTTTCAACTTCATTCGGGGCCTCTAAAGCCTTCAAAACTGAGTTCAAAGTTTTTGTACCCTGTTGCCAATACCGAAACTCTTCAATATCTCCAAAGCTAGACTTGATCTATCAATGAAACTTTACTGGTAGGCTAATATGACTGAGATGAACCTCCACGTGTGAAATCAGAATATTTTGAGATCATATGACCAACTTACTAAAAATAGCAAGTTTCCATAAAAAGTAGCTCTACACAAGATAACCCTTATTGAATTCAAAAAAAGAAATATTTTTGGGTGATGCAAGATTGCCCTTACACCCAAGATGCTCCTGCATCAGAATCCTTGATGGGTTGACTAGTGAGTAGCAAGATTCACTAGGTGGTTCAATTCCATCTTTCTAGTTGTGTCATTTTCTTGTGTGGCTCACAATGGGACATAAGCTCTCATTGGGAGATGTATTCACACCCTTTCTTTCTCTCTCTAGACATGTCTCTCTTATTGTGATCTAGGAGTTGATGAAGACTTGAGTCTCGGGGGGCTTAATGTTTCTCTTTGTCCCTTGGATTATGATAATATTATCTTTTCATTCTAATCTCCTTTACCAAGAGTTTGCCTCAAGTTCATACTCTTGCTAAAGTGGGGGCTTAATATATCCTCTTAAATTGGAACCACTTCCATAAAAAGAGCATTTATCCCTCTAAGCAAGTGGTCTAGGGTCATGGTAACCACCTTGATTGGGTCTTTGCATGTATCTAACTTTTCTCCCTATTCTACTTTCCTTTGCACCTGATTTTCACTTCGATTTGCATTTCCTCACATTTTGGGTCAGGATCTTGAGGTTTTGGACCACAAGGTCAATGTTGACCTTATGAGGTCAAGTCAACCTCAACCCTGACCGAGTCAGGATCAACCTCGACCCTAACCTAGTCAGATTCAAGCTCGTCCTTGACCCCCTATCTAGATTTCAAATTTCCATGATTTTCAAGTGTTGGGTTTCAAGGATATTTATTTTCTTGCCTCTGGGTTGGCCATTTCAGGTTTTAGAATGGTAAATCCTTAAATTGCATTTAATCTAGGTATATTTTCTAAATGTTAGGACCTAATTTGGATTTAATTCTCCAAGGTGGCCCCTCTAGAGGATTGTGCCCTAGTTCACTATAAAAGGAGGCCTCCCTCTCTTATTTTGATCATCAAGTTTTGTGAGAATAAACAATTTCTCTCAAGCTCTCAAATGCAAGCAAGTATTCAAGCATTCAAGTTTTTAAGCATTCATTCATCAAGGAGATCCATTGTTAGCCATTGAAGGATTCAATTTCTTTGGAGCCCCTTTCAAGATCCATCCTTATACATTCATCCAAGCCTCCTCATATGCAAAGATCAATTCAATATTCGTGTTGAAGATCAAATTCCATCGATTGGAGACATCATACATTCATTCTACATCCATTAAAGGATTCCTACTTGTGGATTTGAGGATTCGAATCCTCTACAAGGACTTCAACATAAGCAAGGTGAATTATTTCAATTACTTTGTTTATGCATACTACATTTCAATTCAATTTCAAGGTTAATTCAAAAATTGGGGTTTGACCAAGGCAAACGCCCCATACAAACAAAAACCCCATCTTCTTGTGGGTACAGGTGCAAAATTTTGATCTAAGAGCAAATTTGAATACCCTTTTCGATGAACTTCCAAGATCTATGAACAAAATCATAATCAACCTTCAAATAAAGAATCTAGCCTTTGACCTTTTATGAGGGTCAATGACTACCTACTCTCAAAAGATAAAATATTTTTGGGTTTTCTTCATCTCAACGTTTCCAGTCCAAAATATGTAGTATTGCCTGAAAGTACACACGGACATCAGAAATTGGTATTCTCTAGATTTTCCCTAATTTGAGGTTAGTATTTGTATTTCAATTATTTCAGATTTCAAGCATAATTCAACTATAGGGAAATATAGGGTTTTTCTCTCTCTTTCATATTCTCCATATATTGACTCGATTATGCATTAACCTTTTAGTTGATCAAATTGGATCTCTCCTTTGGGAATTTGGATTTAGGAGTGGATCTAATATTTCCCCGATACATTTTACATTTGAATAGTGGTGATGCCATTTTACCCCTATTTAGATTTTATGAATGATTCTATTGTGTGGTCTTAATTGACAATACAATTTTAGATTTTCTTTGTAAATATTATATACTAAACAATAGAATAATATTTAAAAATGAAATTGAAAAATTAATAGTAGGTAATGGAAAGATCTACCATAAAACTTCAAATGTATTTTACAAGGGAAATATAGTTGACATAATAAGCAATGCTCTTGGAGTATTTCTATTTTATTGGATTGAATACACACCACAAAATTTCAAATATGTTTTGTAAGGGCAATATAATTCAGAATGTCAGCACACCTAAAGAAAAAGAAACGTCACTTTTGTAACCTATTAGAGTAACTAAAGTTGTATATAAAAGAGAATAAATGGTCGTCAACATCAGTAATGACAAGATAAAACTATTCGAATTCACCTACTCCTACAAAATATTACTATCACTCCACCAACACTTAAATTAGTGCAAAGAAAAAAATGTTTGGAAGCATGTGAGAAGAAGTATCCCTATGGCCATGACTATGAGGAGCTTCTATGAATTAAATATGTACTTTTTCACATATTTCTTCATAGCCACACTCCACATGTTTATATAATGCTTGTTGACATCTGATATAACTTGGTCTAGATGCTTAAAATGGGTTAATTTGACACATTTACCCATGTCATTCCATAGGCTTAGCGAGTGAAGATCAAGACATGAGGAGTTTTCGAAGCTTCAAACACCACCATATTTCTCAGAACAACTTTTGTTTTGGAATCCAACATCAATCTAGGAAGATAAAGAGTTACAGTGCTTGGGTTGAACTGAATTGTGGTATGGTCTCCCTCCGTTTGAATGAATCTTACTCTTGCAGAGCATAAATTTGAGATAGGGGAATTTCGATATCTTCATATGTATGAGGGATTTCATCATAATAATTTCCTCTTTATTCATCCTTTTTTTCATCCCTTTCAACATTATGTTGAATTGAAAGATTTTCAAATGCAAAAGCAAGATTCGTTGACAACTATGTCACAAAATGGACATTAAACCTTTCTTTAAAGAAATCCTCAAAGATGGGAGAAACAAGTAGAATAAGATGGAGTCTTAAAGATGAGAGAGCCTTCCATAGAGATTTCAAAATATGAAGTATGTGGGTTGAATCTGGCCTTGGGAAATTGTCGTTATTATTCTTTTTAGGAAAATTATTTCATCTCCAATATCAAAAACTACAGGGATAATAGAGTAACCAATATTCATTACTTTATACACAACCCCAAAATATTCGATATCTTCAATGAAAATGGTGACCAACCTTCACAAGCCATTGAAGTCACCAGATTACATAGTCTTTATTCTCCCTTATCTTTAGAACCCAAATGTATGTCCAATAACTTCTACAAGAGGAACATCAATAATTGATTCTCAAGAATTATTAGATCTCTCATTATTGCATTTTGTGTTTCACTTATGTGAGATGAGTCTAAAACTCTTCCAAACCATTTCATGTAGAACTACGAACACTCGAGCATGAATGATGCATCAAGAGACATGGTCCATGCAAGGACATCTTTCTTATAGTCAAGAAATTTTTGGTAGTTCTAGATTTTTTAGTCATCCTTCTTCACTTCTTCCACTACAAATTCAAACTTGCAATCACCTGTTACCATTCTCAAATATTCACACAATAGCTATTTTAAATCTCTCCATTTCCATTTTCTCCTTCTCCAATGGTGATATGGTCCAATAGAGATACACTGCATATTATATGCTTCAGGCTTAACTGTCAACAAATCCTTGGGCATGACCATCCTTAAACATCAGATAACATTTAAAGTAGGTCAACTTTGACTATTTAACACCTTTTATCTAAGATTTAGTCATTAGTTTGATGTTTATAGCCAAAAGACAAGACCAATTTAAATGAATAAAAACATTTCATTGTCTTCTATTTACTCCATTTCTATAAGGAAATAAGGATGTCTGGAATCTCTTCCTACGCTAATCTTGAGATGGTGATTATGCAAAATTCAACCTAAGTAGTTACAAGGATCTCAAGAAATATGCAAGAGCATGGATAAAATAATGAGCACATAACACAATGATTATTGTGGGGAAAATCCTTACAAGAGAAAAACCGCACACTTTAAAACCTACATTAAAATATTACTAAATCAACAAATGATTACAATACACTTGCAATGCTTGTTCTTACAAGAACATCACCTCAATTCAAGCATGGAGATACATCACTAGCATCCTTCTAACACCCATCCTTGAAAAAAAAGGATTCACGATCAAATTCCTCTCCAAGCCCTCATTATATAGGAATTTCACAACCTAGAAACCACCTATGGTTTTATAATGCCATGGAAAAAACCTTGATGCCACATATTTACCATTCATGACAATTTTATTTCCAAGATGGGAAAATAACCAGGTTAAAATAGTATTCCTATCCAAAACTTTTTCCTCTAGTTTAGATCCTCATAAAAGTTTCAAAATGATTCATCTATGGTGTAAAAGTGGCCTTTCTATATTCTACTATAGACAAGGCTTCTTTTGACAACTTTTACACCTTTTTCCAATGCAAAAACAAGTGGAAAAATATCAACAAATTTTATTGTAATTATTTGGAAAAAGTTTGCAAGGTTGAGACACATGTTTCTAAACATTCTTCCACTTGTTGCACACCTTGCAAGAGTCAGGGGATCCAAACTATCATGAACTTAATTGCTAGGGGCCGAGAGGCCCATAGACTCTAAAATGATATGAACTTCTCTATGCTTACTATATTATTTAATTCATATATAATATTTACCAAATTTTCTACCTTCTCGAACTTCGCCTTTCCATCCTCAATTATATCTCTCTCAAATGGTATTGTACATCATTGTGCCTAGTTATGGCATGAAAAGTTGGGTTCTTCGCTAGGAAGATTGCATTCTAACCATTTCTATATTGTCACTACACTTGATTTGAACTTTATATCTAAACTAAATCTCTTAAGCCAAATGGCTTCCTTGTAGGGGGGTATGTGCAGGATTATGGTATGCCAAGCTAGGCCCTTAAGTGACAATGAAAATTTAGAAAATCAAGTTTAGGCAAGTTGACATAAAAATTTGAACAAGTTATAAATATTATATAAAAAATATGTAACATGAGAATATGTAGAAAATTGAACTTAGTTTCTAAGATACTAGGCCTTTTTTGAAAAATAATTATTCTATATGTTGAAAATTTTAAATTTCAATGTAGTAGTACAAATATTTCAGGAAGAAAATAACAAGTAGGTGTATGTTTGACTACCTTAAACACAATCAAATGATAACATTTTTTAGAATATTTTAGATATATGTAATAGACTCATGTCCGGATGTGACACATATTTTTTTGTAATTTTTTTCCAAGTAAATAATTAATTATGATTTTTCTTCTACAACTTTCCAAGTAAATAATTAATTAAGATCTCATGTCTGACCACGTTAACTTAGTCAAAACTTTATCAAATTGAATTTTTATTTTATTTTTCTAGTAGCAGGAAAATCATAGAATGTGCAAAATGTTTTGTATATAAAAATGTTATACAATTTGAAAGTTATAGTTATTTTTCAATAATTCAATCAATCCAGACTAGAAAGATAACAAGTAGTTGTATGTCTGACCACATTAAACAAAATAAAATGATAATTTTTTTTATAAGATTCTAGATAAAAGTAGTAGACTTATGTCCATATGCGATGTATATTTTTTTGTATTTTTTTCCAAGTAAATAATAAATTATGATTTTTCTACTACAAATTTTCCTAAATATAAAAACTTTCATATTTGACCACCTTAACTTAGTCTAAACTTCATTAAATTGAAATAATTGTTTATTATTATTGTATTAGGTGAAGCATATAATGTGATGTATATTTTAGATTTCAAAATTTTTATGTTGTTTGAAATTTTTAGTTGTTTTTCAAAGAGTCTACCAATCAGGATTTCTTTTTTCACATCACCACTTTTTGGCATACCATGATCTTGCACATACCTAGGGATGAGTAGCTTCCATATATTCTACCTCTATAGTGGACAAAGTGACCACAATGTGTCACTTCCTTATCCAACTTATTACACAACCAAATAATGTAAACACATATGCACTATTAGAATAACTAAGAGGGGGGTTTAATCAGTTATCCTGAGTTCCATATGTACCAATTCAAGTTTTTAGATCTTCAACAAAATCAAATCTAATCAAACATTCACTTAGTCTCTATACCATATCTTAGTTACATAAAAAATGTAGTCCATGGTCCAAAAATAATTAACCTCTAGAATAAAAAAATTTCAACAATATTGACATAAAATAAAATTCACACAAGTATAACATCGGGATTTAATGTGGAAAACTAGTTTGGGAAAAGCCACTTGTAACATGCTACTAATTTTCACTCCTCTTAAGTGAGCTCTATGGGAAGCCAACCATGTTAAAGGTTTACAATACACACTATTAGGCATGACCTTGTTAAAGGATTTAATCGACCTATTAATAGTGGCCTAGTTAGAGGGCTTAAGAACATTCTATTAGAATGTCACCTTGATTAAAGGGTTTACACAACGACTGTTAGGTCAACCTTGAATAAATTATTTATAATGATACAATGGTTATAAAGTAACAATAGATTCTAATATGAAAAATATAACTCACTTACCAAATGCAGATCCAATTCTCTCATATGTTGATTTACTGACTAAATTTTATTTCCATCTCCATCTTTGATCTTCTTAGTAATTATCTTCAAGCAATCACCACAACTTTTTTCAGCTCTTCACAACTAAACCATAGCCTTGTACTTAGATTCATTAGTCAATAACATCAACCTCTTCCAATCACTATTTAACCTCATAATTAGGTCATCCTTATACCTCCTTGATCAGGTAGATTACTCTTTTTTTTCTTTATCTATTTCGTAGATCTTAGTTTTAGGTCAGATTTATCAAATCCTTCCATCATTTTATTTTCCTACCTTTCCTTCTAGATACATATTCAAAATTCTCCTTGAATCCATAATAAAATAGTTTACCATGCATTAAATGCTCCATACCATTCATTAATGGTGTCAACACATTTTACATATCCCAAGATTTCAACTATGTTGGATGGGATTATCAATTTTTTCATAACCTATAAATTACTGACACTCAGTCAATATTGTATTCATCTCCTCAGTCATTACTAGATATCTCAGTCATCGCTAAAACTTTTCTTCTCTGTAAACACTATCTCTTCTTGGTTAATTATTTTTTTCGTGGTAATTACTAATGCTCAGTCGACACTAGTTAGCTTATACTGGTAGTCTGGTGCTCAATCGACACTAGAATCACTCTGTTTAAACTAAATTTCTTCACTTTTTCTTAGTTAAGCCTATGTTTCCATTCTTTCTTCTCCACTTGGTGTTAAAGATAAACAACACATTACCTTGTCAATGTTCCAACTAATCAGGTACCCATTGAAGTATCACATGACTCAATCTTTTCTTAGGTGCTCTTGTTATCTCCTCTTTTGAAATCCTCTTCATTAATCAAAAGATATGGTACTCTACTAGATAGAAACAATCTTAATAGTTAAGGTTTGACATCAATGATAATATAAAAATTGTTTCAATTGTAGTTTCCAACAATCTCCCTCTTTGGCATTGATGAAAACACTACATGAACACCACATGATTTACCATACAATCCAAAATATTTGTGCATCAAATCTTGATTAATATACTTAGCTTCATTATGATTCACATCCAAGTACCAACTCCCTCTTGGATAAATTTGTCTTTGTTTGTTCATTGAATCTTTTTATTATTCAATCACTCCCTCTTTTCTTACAGTCATTTCTTCTGAATCTCTTTTTTGTACCTCTCTCAGGTTCATTGAATTTCTCCCTTAGTTTTAATCTTGACAACTCTTTTAAAATCTCTCCCTCAATGATGTATCTCTCCCTCTTTGACAATAATTCCAAAGAAACTTGTATATGTCACTTGAATCTTTACCATGTAGATATCTTCATGTCAGTTCTTTATGTTTTATACTCCCTCTATCATCTTTCTTATGACTGATTAAAATCTTTTCTTTAATTCTCACAACTCTAGGAAACTCCTAAAGTGTGACCACTTCTACATAAATTTATCAAATATTATAATTAGCACATTTGATGCAGTGCTCTGATATATTTCTAGGTAGCCTCAATTAGGGGACTCAACCCTAAATTGCCTCTAAGGTGTTCATGAGAATCTTTAGGTAATGATTTTGTGAATATATCTGCTAGTTGTTCCTTTGCATTTAGATTTTCTAATCTCACTTGTTTGTCTTGAACTAACTCTCTCAACTAATGATACTTGATAGAAATATGCTAAGTCTTAGTGTGTATAGAAGGATTTTTTGATATGTTAATAGAACTTGTGTTATCATAGAAAATAACAATTGGCTTAGTGATTTACTCCATATCTTATAACAATTTCTTAATACACAGTAAGTTTAAAAAATTCACTATTGTTGGTACATATTCATCTTCCGCTCTAGATTGGGAAATACAATTTTATTTCTTTCTTGTCCAAGAGATTAATCTGTTTCCTAGAAATAATGCACCACCAATTGTACTCTTTCTGGCATCCATATTTCCTACCAATCTATATCAGTGTAAACTTTCAATTCAAACTTATCATTCTTCTTGTAATACAATCTATAGTCCTATGTACCTTTTAGATATCTCAATATCCTTTTCACTTCCATCATGTCACTCTCTTTAGGATTTGTAAAAAATATTGTGACAATCCCAACTTCTAGGGAAATATCTAGTCTACTATGGACAACATATTGTAACTTTCCAATCATAGATCTATATAGGGTTTTATTGACTTTAAATGTATCATCAATTTTTGATAATTTTTGTCTAGCAGCCATAGGTGTACTTATTGGTCTAGAATCTTCCATATTGAAACTTTTTAGTATCTCATTAACATACTTAGATTGAGTAATATAGATACCTTTCTTCATCTAATAAACTTTCAAATCAACAAATATTTCAGCTAAAAAAATCTCTTTACCTTTTTTAGTCTTCAAATCTAGATTGTTGTTGTCATTTGTCCTTACAAATTTAATCTTTATCAGATAATTATGCAGTCTCTCGTACCATGCTCTATGGGCTTGCTTTAATCCAAAAAGTACCTTATTTAGTTTACAAACCATATTCTTCTTTCTTGGGTAAAAAAATCATTTTGTCTATTAAATGTATACTTCTTCCAATATCCCATTGAGGAATGCAAATTTGACATCCATTTGATATAATTTGAATCATTTATATGTTTCATATGCAAGTAGAGTCCTCACTCCATCCAATCTTGCAGCTGGGGCAAATGTCTCTCCATAGCCAATGCCTTCTTCTTGTGCATGTCCTTTGCATACTAATCTTGATTTATTCCGAGTGACTTCTCCATGTTTATTTATCTTATTTTTGAATACCCATTATTTTCCAATATCATTCATGTCTTCTGGTCTCGGCACTAGTGTCCATGTTTTTATTTCTCTATCTACTTTATTGATTAATTCATTACTTGTATCCAATCTTCATTCCCTAAAGAATATTTTATTGTCTTAGGCTCAAATTCACATAGTAAGAATGGATGATCTTTCAACTCAATTCTTTTCATAAATCCAGATTCCCTATCTCCAACAATTTGTTTATACTTATGATGTCTTCTTACATATGATGCCAATGGAGGTTGTGATTTCCTTTCTATGTGATCTTGATCTTCATGTTCATCTTATAGATTCTTTATCTCTTCTTCTAATTGCTTAGAAAATTCCTCTTGATGGTTGACATTTTCATGTTGTTTCTTGACATCTAGCTTAGGTGCATTACTAACTTCTCCTTCTTCCATGTATACAAAAGATCTATAATCTTTAGGTTCTTTCTTTCACTCAACTTCATTCTTTATTGCATATTCATCAACTCTAATATTTGCACTTTCCACGATTTTTTTTAGTGTTAGAATTCAAACACTTGTAATCTTTTCTCTTAGTGGAATATCCTAGGAATATGCCTTCATCACTTTTAGCATCAAGTTTTCCATTCCTATTGTATTTCAATATATAATATTTTCTTCCAAAGACTTTAAAGTATTTCACATTAGGTGCATATCTATACCATAACTCAAAAGGTGTAGCATTTGTACCTTTCTTGATTTGTACTTGGTTCAAGGTATACACATTTGTACTTACATATTCTCTCCAGTACTTTTTTTCCACATTCTTCTCTATCATTACTATTCCAGTACAATCCATAATTGATATATTTCTTCTTTCGGCTATACCATTCTGTGGAGGTGTCCTAGGTGCAGCCATCTACCTCTTTATTCTGGTATCATTGCACAATATATTGAAATCATTTGATATAAAATCTCCTCCTCTATTAGATCTCAACCATTTCAAGATTTTACTTATTTCTTTTTCAACTTTTCTGAAATACCACTTAAATGACTAAAATGCATCAGATTTGTCTTTTAGAAACATCATAGTCATCGTTCTAGAATAGTCATCAACAAATAGAATGAGATACTTATCACCATGGTAAATTTGCACACACATAGGTCCATAAAGGTTAGTATGAACCAATTGAAAGATATTGTGATAAGTATATGTCTTTCTCTTAAAACTAGACTTTGTCATTTTTCCCAATTGACACTATTTACTCATCACATTATCAGGTTTCTTCTATCTTGGCAATCCTCTAACTTTCTTAATCTTACTAATATTCACCAAATTGTCAAATTTTACATGACACAACCTCTTATTCCATAACTATACATCTTAAAATTGTGAAAAAAAACATGTTTCTTTATATAGGTGTAGATAGAAAAAAATACCTCTTATTTGTTCTCCACTACCAATTAGTTCACCAGTGGCGTCAAATATTTTAGACTTTCTCTAATGAAATTCAACTTGGTAACTGATACTGTTCAACTGTGCAACACTCAAAAAATTATAGCTAAGACCTTCAACCTAATAAGCATTATCACATATGATCTTATCAATTAATATTATTGATCCTTTTCGATTCACAACACATGGTGCATCATTACCAAACTTAACACTTTTACCTTTATAATGATTTAGGTTTTCAAACTTACTTTTAATACTAGTCATGTGATGTGAGAAAATTTTATCAATAATCCATTTATCACCTTTACTCATATATGGAATAAGTACCATTTTTTCATCTTCATTAGAATCACCTTTCATATCAACATAAACAACTTCTATATTACATTCAATAGACTCACTAGTTCCACTATCAGTTTCCTCTTCGACAATATAATGAGATTTCTTACCTTTATCTTGGTAGTCTTTGTACCTTAAGTGATATCTGTCATTTATTTTGTCTTTGTACTTACATTTCCTTCGTTCATGCTTGTCAATCCTCTCAGGACATCTTGCTGCAATATGGCCAACTTTGTTACATGAAAAATAGATTATAGGAAGTTCACCTTTGTATTTTCCTTTTCCTCTATATAGCCTTCTAGCCATAAGTACCTCAAGATCATATAGATCATCACCAGTAGTATCACTATCATTGTCACTATTACTGTCACTAATTACACATATTTGTTTTCCTTTTCTTATACTAATGAAGAACAATTTGAGACTTGAATGCAGATTCAATGTTATGAATAGTGAAATTATCAAAATTAGACAACTCAAAATCAGTAAGCTTGCCAACAAGATTTTCCAAAGTTAGGACATTACTAGGATTACATCTTGATTCTTGTATTACAAAAATTTGAATAGCATAGATAGGAAGAAAATTTCTCAACACTTTACTAATAAAAATTTCATCATCAATATTTCCATTAGCTCCTCTAATATAATTTACTACCAACTTAATTCTGCCACAATATTACACAACAATTTTACCTTATCGCATTTTAATTTCATCAAATGTACCTCTCAAACTTTCAGATTTGGCTCTTCGTAAATGTGTGTCCCCACCATATATAGTTGCTAGAGTGTCCCACATTTTATTTACATTGGTATAGTCCTTGATGTCTTCAAAATCAGGATAGCTTAGGAAAGATAGAACTTCCAACATTTTCTAATTATATTTTTATTTTTCTTTCATTCCCTCGATAGTCAAAGGTACACCATGTGTTACATAATCATTTTCTACATAGCATTTTTTTGAATCACCAATACCAGCTAGGTACAATTTCATCAAACTTTTCCATGAAGGGAAGTTCTCCATATTCAACTTTAGTACCTCCTTTCTGTACATCTTGATACCTTTAAGCTCTTTCTCTACAAGCACCAACAAATCTGATACCAATTATAAGAATGATTTTAGAGTTACTAAGAGGGGGATGAATCAGTTATCCCCAGGTTGAGATGTACCAATTCAACTTTCTAGTTCTTCAACAAACTCAGATCTAATCAGTAATTCGCTCATTCTCTATAGCATATATCACTTACATAAAACTTGCAATCCACTATCCAAAAGTAATTAACTTATAGAATATAAAAATTTCAACAAAATTCACATCAAATAACATTTATAGAAGTATAACACCAAGATTTAACTTGGAAACCAAATTTGGGAAAAACCACTTGTAACATGCTAGTAATTTTCACTCTTCTGAAGTGAGATCTGTGAGAAGCCAATCCTGTTAAAGGTTTACAATACACATTGTTAGGTGTGACTCTATTAAAGGATTTAATCACCTTGTTAAGAGTGGCCTAGTTAGAGGGATTAATAACATTCCATAAAAATGTCATGTTGATTTAAGGGTTTACACAATGACTGTTAGGTCAACTTTGATTATAGAATTTAAATTGATACAATGATTAGAAAGTAAAAATAGATTCTGATTTGGAATATACAAATCACTTTACAAATAAGGATCCAATTTGCTAATATTCTAATTTATTAACTGACGTTCATTTCCATCTCCATCTCTGATCTCCTCATTTATTATCTTCAAGCAATCACCACAACTCTATTCAGCTCTTCACAACTTCACCTTAGTTGTCTTCTTAGATTCATCAGTTAATAACATCAACCACTTCCACTCATTATTTAAGCTCATAATTAGGTCATCCTTATACCTCCTTGATCAAGTAGATTAATCTTTTTCCAGTTAATCTCTACCGTAGATCTTAGGTTTAGGTCAGATTCATCGAATCCTTCCATGATTTTATTTTCTTTCTTTCCCTTCTAGATACATCTTTAGACCTATCTTTGAATCCATAATAAAATGGTTTACCATGCATTAAATTATCCATACCATTCATTAATGGTGTTAACATATTTTACATATCCCAATAATTCAACTATGTTGGCTGGGATTGTCAATTCTTTCAACAATAGTAAATTACTGACACTCAGTCAATATTGTGTTCATCTCCTTGGTCATTACTGGATATCTCTCTCATCACTAAAAAATTCTTCTCAACAAACATTGTCTTTACTTGGTTAATTATTTGTCACTTAGTAATTACTGATTCTTGATCAACAGTATATTTTCTTGGCTTACAATGGTGCTCGGTCGACACTATCATCACTCAACTTAAAATAAATTTCTTAACTTTATCTTGGTTAAGCCTATGTTTCAAGTCTTTCTTCTCCACTCCATGTTAAAGATAAACAACACATTGCGTTGTTAATGTGGCAGCTAATCAAGTATCCATTTAAGTATCACATAACTCAACCTTTCCTTAGGCCCTCTTGTTATCTCCTCTTTTCAAATTCTCTTCATCAATCAAAAGATAAGGTACTCTACTAGATGGAAACTATCTTACTAGTTAAGGTTTGACATTAATGACAATATAACAATTTTTTCAATTGTAGTTCTATCATCTTAAAATGGAAGCACTTCCATGATAAGACCATTTAGTCCTTCGAGTAAGTGGTCTGGGCTCATGTTAAGCACCTTGATTGGGTATTTGCATGTATTTGGCTTTTCCCCCTATTATGCTTTCCTTTGCACCTGATTTTCACTTCATATATGCATTTCCTGGCATTCTGGGCTAGGGTCTTGAGGTTTTTGACCTCAAGGTTAAAGTCAACCTTGAGGGTCAAAGTAGACCTCAACTTTAACCTAGGTTAGGGTCGACCTTCACCCTAACCTAGGGCAGAGTCAACCTCATCCCTAACCCCCAGCTCAAATTTCAAGTTTTTTTGATTTTTGAGCATCAGGTTTTCAAAAGATTCTTTCTACCTCCGGGTCGGCCATTTCAGGTTTAGGAATGGTAAATCCTTAAATTGCATTTAATCTAAGTATATTTCTAAATTTTAGGACCTAATTGTGATTTAATTCTCTAATGTGGCCCCTCTAGAAGATTGTGCCCTAGTTCACTATAAAAGGAGGCCTTCCTCTCTCATTTTCTCCATCTCATTCCTTCATGCATCAAGCACTCTCAAGGAGACATTGGTGATCAAGTTTTGTGAGAACACATCCAGAATCAAGCAATTTCCATCTCTCAAGCTCTCAAGTGCAAGAAATCTTTCAAGCCTTCAAGTATTTAAGCATTCATCCATCAAGGAGATCCATTGTTAGCCATTGAAGGATTCAATCTCTTTGGAGCCCCCTTGAAGATCCATCCTTCTACATTCATCCAAGCCTCCTCATATGGAAATATCAATTCAAGATTGGTGTTGAAGATCAAATTCCATTGATTTGAGACATCTTACATTCATTCTACATCCATTGGAGCTTCCCTACTTGTAGATTTGAGGATTCAAATCCTCTACAAGGACTTCAACATAAGCAAGGTGAATTGTTTCATTTTCTTTGTTTATGCACATTACATTTCAATTAAATTTCAAGGTTAATTCCTAAATTGGGGTTTGACTAAGGCAAACCCCCCATACAAACAATAAAACCCCTTTTTTCTTGCAGGTATAGGTGCAGAATTTTGGATTTGAGATCAGATTTGGATAACCTTTTTGGCGAACTTCTGAGATCTAGGAACAAAGCCAAAATTGACCTTCAGAATAAGAATGTAGCCTTTGACCTTTTATGAGTTTCAAAGACTACCTGCTCTTAGAAAGATAAAGAATTTCTGGGTTTTCTCCATCTCAGAATTTACAGTCTGAAACAAGTTGCAGAATTGCCCAAAGTTACACATAGACATTAGAAATTGGTATTTTCCAAATTTTCCCTATTTTGAGGTTAGTATTTATATTTCAATTATTTTAGATGTAAAGCACAATTCTTCATAGGGAAATATAAGGTTTTCTCTCTCTTTCATGTTCTCCATAGATTGATTCGATTGTATATTGACCTTTTGGTTGATCAAATTGGTTCTCTCCTTTGGGAATTTGGATTTAGGAGTGGATCTCATATTTCCCCCATATATTACACTGAATAGAGGTGATTCCATTTTACTCCTATTCATATTGGTGAATCTGACATAATTACTCTCCTTTCTTCTATGGAATTGGATGCCCTATTATGTTTTGTGGTGTTAGATTTCCTTTTATCTTATTAGTATTAAATTTATCTTTTGTATTAGATCTTGTATGCTAATTAGATTTCTAAAATACAAAAATATCCATGCTTTATGTGTTCTTAGCTTAGTTCATTTGCATTACATTGGTTTATGAGCTTTACTACTACTAGTCCTACTTATAACATTCCGGTTAGAAGAAGTTGTAGACTCATGGGTGCCTTTGATTCTAAATCTTCCTCTCCTTTCCTTAGGATCCCAGATGATAATTTGATTCTTCATGATTCCAATCCTACTATTGATCAAAACTCTTCTCACTCATCTCATGATGAGGATGACACTTTAAGAGTTCCTCCTAAAAAGGTCCAAAAACTTTTAACTGAACTTGATAAAATGGGAAATTGGCTTATTCAAGAGAACCATAATCAAAATTCTATTGAAGCTATAGAGGCTCTTAAGAAAGTTCTCTGTGATAGTTATCAAGTTGTTAACCTCTTGCATGGTATTACTCACCTCATTCATTAAAATGTTAAACCTTTAGCTCAAGAAGCTCAAGATTTACGGTTGATTCCTCCTATCACTAGGGTTGAACCTCCTTCTAATCCTTTACCTAGTATTCCTACCTATACTCCTTCTTTGGTGACTATAAAAGTTCCCTCTGTTCCTATGAGTATTCCTCCTATGTCCCTTCCTACATCACAACCTTCATATCATAATGTTCCTTTTACTTATTCCAATCTGATTCCAACTGCAGTTCCTAGTGTTCCTCTAGTTCTATCTTCTATTCTGTTAAGGTTTTAGGATCATTGCAAATGTAATAGCACTCTCTCATTGTACATGTTTTCCAAATGCAACAATCTCTTGCATTTATATTAAGAATGAGTCAAGACGAGACATGTCCCTTCATGGGACATGTCTATTCATTATTATGTAATTAATATAATTACAATTATGATTATTATTTTATATATATATATATATATATATAATATCTCTTGAGTATTATATTAATTTCTCTAATATTTACATAATAATAATAATATTTATTTTATCAATTTAACTATTTAGTTATTATGAGAATAATTATAATCTAACTTTATATATACATATATATATCAATGTATATAGTAATATCAATTATTATATATATTGATATATATGAATATATATAATAAATCATTTCTCATAATAATCATATAGTCAATATTATTTATTCGACTCATGCTACAAATATCAAAATATTCCTACAACTTCTTATACTTTACCTAATGTGTCTAATGTTTCTCTTCCTCCTATTTCCTCTAATGACTCGACAATCAAAAGCTTGGCTCAAACTATGTCATCCTTACAACAACAACTTTCTTCCTTAACTCAAAACAAGTTTAGTATTCCTACATGTGACATGGGAAGTCCTTTGTCCTTGGATATTATTCATACTCCTCTTCCTTAGCAAGGTGATATGCCTCATCTTGAGAATTATAATGGAAAAGGAGATCTTGTTCATCATGTTAAAACATTCCAAATCCTTTGTCGTGATTACGCTCATGACCATAGGATTTTAGCCAAACTGTTTGCTAGAACCTTCTGTGACAAGGCTTTACAATGGTATTTTTCCTTGCCTCCTTATTCTATTAATTCCTTTCCAAAACTTGCTAATGCCTTTATTCAACAATTTCAAAACAACATCGGCCTGCAAGTGTCTTTGACTGATTTGATGCATTGTAAACAAAGTGTTAAGAAAAAATTAGCTGAATTTATTGGTAGATTTAAGTATTTTCATGGTTAGATTTCCTATCCTATTCCTGATATTGATATTCAACATATGTTTATTTCAAATTTACAAAAGGATATTAGAGATAAGATTCTGCTTACTGAATTTACCTCTTTTTAACAACTTTGTGTAGCACCTCATCATTATAAATTACAAGTGAGTCAATTTGAGAGAAACACTCCATTGGATCCTATTCTAGTTGATAAGAGTGATGCTGCTCCTAATCCAAACAAATTTAAAAAATCCAACAACTATGTCAAGATAAACAAACAAGCGAATCTAGTTGCTGATCAAGTTGTTGTTGCATCTCACAATGCCACTTTTGCATCCACTGATTTTCAATTAAATCATACATTTACTCCTCTTTCTAAATCTTTAAATACTATTATGAATAGGTTGTTAACTACTAATATGATTACTTTACCTTCTATTTGACCTCTTTTACCTGCTACAATTGCATCTAAATGTTTTTTGTCAATATCATCATCAGAATGGTCATGATACAGAGAAGTTTTATTATTTGAAATATAAGGTTGAAGACTTAATTGACTCTAATGCCTTATATATTGATAATATTGATGGTAGTGGAAACAAATCTATACGAATCCATTACTTACGCATGATACTAATACCATTCCTCAACCATCTGCCATGGAAATTATGTATGACTCAAAGATGGATGAACTCAATCATGTTGTTAATCAATTGGAGCATTTGGTCAATTAGTATCTCCAGCTCAACCTCAACCTGAACTTCAACCTCAACCTCAACCTCAGATTCAGCCTCAAGTTTAATATCAATCTCGACCAAAACCTAAACCTAAACTAAAAACTCAACCTAAACCTCAACAACAACATAAGAATTAAAGATCTTGGGAACTTTTACTTACCTTTGATGAATCTAAGACTATTAAAGCTTATGATGGTCCCCTTTACATTTCTGCTAGGATTTCTCAGAAACCTACTCGTGGTTGTCTTTTTGATACTATATCCTTAGTCAATGTGATTACTAAAGAAAATATTTTTATTAAAATCTTACAATGTGATTATTATGATACATCGGATGTGTGGATTCAAAATTGTAATGGTTTTCTTTATCCATCATTTGGTTCTATTACTTTACTAATTGAACTCTATGGAAAAATTGTGAAACTACCTTTGTTGTGTTTCCTACTTCTGATCAATTTCAAGTTAAGCTAGGTTTTCCTTGGTTGAATGCCATGCATGCTGTTGCTTCACCTATCCATAAGTGTCTTAAATTTGTTCATGATGAAGAAGTGAAGATAGTTAATCATAGCTTATATCAACCTTCTAGGCCTAGAGATTGTGCTACTCTGGATTTCTTTTGGCCTTCATTACCTAATTCATGTCCTCCTCAACCTGATAATCTTTTTCATTCATATCAAGCCTATAAAAACCATAAGATTCTTGAATTAAGCATTCCTCCTATGGATATTAATCATGGTCTTTTTCCTACACCTTCTATACCTCCTTTAACTGTGGCTTCTAATTATGTTAATCAAGTTCCTACTGTTGTTGATAATCCTATTGATCTTCCTAAAGAACCTGTGAAGGATCTTGTAATTGTTCCTCCTAGTTCTCAGCCCATTTCAAATAAATAAAAATGTAATAGATATTCTAATGAACATCATAAGAAGCATCCTGCTCATGCTAAAGCTCATAATTCTGTTCTTCCAAGATCTATACCTTCTTCTGATAAATCTATGCATGATTTGTTAAAAGAAGTTGTTGCTAATAATGATGTTAAGATGCATGATTATGATGATTCTATTCATATCTTAGATCCTATTTTGATTAATTTGGCTGTAGAAGATACTCTTGATGATACTTATGATGTTAATTATGACTATGAGACTTTTGACATTGACATTGATTTACGTAATATGCTTTCATCATAATTAACTCTTACACCTAGTGTCAAACATTGTGATTCTCAAGGGGATCCTTGTTTGGAACTGGCTATGATTCCTACTATGTTGGATATAGTCCCTCTTGTGAGTTACCCACCTTCCCTAAATGATATATAATGAGATGGGGAGAGTAGGAGGCATGCTTGATTGGCTTCTCCTTCATGGTAGCTTTGTTGTGTGTTTTCCTGCTATACTATGCTTCTCCCATAATGTGTTTGCTAAATGTTGTTAGATTATTTTATACAATCCTTGTTACTAAGTTCGTGCAAGGTAATAAGGGAATCAAAATTTTTGTTCAAATTCCTCTACATGTATCTCTATTCTTCTATGTATTGTTTAATGTTCTGTTGTAAATGTGCTATTGTTCATAAATGTTTCCTTGTGTAATCTTCTTGGATTCAAGATATGGTAGCACTCATTCCTTTTTGTCTCCATGTCATGGTTTGAAAAGATTCTCCTTTGTATATTTTATGTGATCTTTCCTCCTTTGTGATCACAATTCTACTTTCTTTGGGGAATGATGTCAATTCATTTACAATACTATCATATATATATATATATATATATATATATATATATATATATATATATATATATATATATATATATATATATATATATATATATATATATATATATTATCTTATGATTAGACTGACCCCATGGTAGGTAGATCCCTTATGTGTTCTCTATATGTCTTTGTGATATTTCCCTTGATTTGTCTTCATTTGGGGGCATCTTGATGTGGAAATGTAAATAGTGGAGTTGTTTATGTTTTCGTTAAAGCCATTTCTCTTGTTAAAGTGTTAGAAATGACATTAACATGGGGGCATAGGCTCTGGTCACCTATTACACACACACACTTTTTGATACACACATATTTTTCAAGATACCTTTCTCCCTTTTTGGATTAGTGACTAATCCTTAAAGCATGGATTTATATTTTAGGATCTCTTGATCCCTCTAGTTTCAAGTATACATATATTTTGATCCCTTAATGTTGGAGGTGTCCTTAAGACTAGATCTTTATTGTTTTTGGTTTTATTCTTATGGAATAGAATATTTCTAAGGATAAATCCATGATGGGTTGACTAGTGAGTAGCCACATTCACTAGGTGGTTCAATTCCATCTTTCCACTTGCGTCATTTCCTTGTGTGATTCACAATGGGATAGAAGTTCTCATTTGGGTGAGGTAATCACACCCTCTTTCTCTCTCTAGAGATGTCTCTCTTATTGTGATCTAGGATTCGATGAAGACTTGAGTCCCTGGGGGCTTGAGGTTTCTCTTTGTCCCTTGGATTGCGATAAGATTTTTTCATTTTGATCTCCTTTACCAAGAGTTTGCACTAAGTCCATACTCTTGCTAAAGTGGGGGCTTAATGTATCATCTTAAAATGGAAGCACTTCCATGATAAGAGAATTTATCCCTCTGAGTAAGTGGTCTGGGGTCATAATAAGTGCCTTGACTAGGTCTTTTCATGTATCTGGCTTTTCTCCCTATTCTTCTTTCCTCTGCATCTAATTTTCACTTCATATCTGCATTTCCTCACATTCTGGACTAGGGTCTTAAGGGTTTTGACCTCAAGGTCAAACTTGACCTTTAGGGTCAAAGTCAACCTCAACTCCAACCTAGGTTAGGGTCGACCTTGATCCTAACCTAGGGCAGAGTCGACCTTGTCACTGACCCCCAGTTCAAATTTCAAGTTTTTCTTATTTTAGGGCATCAGGTTTCAGAAAGATTCTTTCTGCCTCTGAGTTGGCCATTTTGGGTTTTGGAATGGTAAATTCTTAAATTTCATTTAATCTAGGTATATTTCTAAAGGTTAGGACCTAATTGGGATTTAATTCTCCAAGGAGGCCCCTTTAGAAGATTGTGCCCTAGTTCACTATAAAAAGAGGCCTTCCTCTCTCATTTTGTCCATCTCATTCCTTCATGCATCAAGCACTCTCAAGGAGACATTGATGATCAAGTTTTGTGAGAACACATCCATAATCAAGAAATTTTCATCTCTCAAGCTCCCAAGTGCAAGCAAGCCTTCAAGCATTCAAGTATTCAAGCATTCATCCATCAAGGAGATCTATTGTTAACCATTGAAGGATTCAATCTCTTTAGAGCCCCCTTGAAGATCCATCCTTCTACATTCATCCAAGCCTCCTCATATGCAAAGATCAATTAAGGATTGGTTTTTAAGATAAAATTCCATTGATTTGATACATCTTACATTCATTCTACATCCAATGGAGCATCCCTACTTGTGGATTTGAGGATTCAAATCCTCTACAAGGACTTCAACATAAGCAAGGTGAATTGTTTCATTTTCTTTGTTTATGCACATTACATTTCAATTAAATTTTAAGGTTAATTCCTAAATTGGGGTTTGACCAAGGAAAACACCCCATACAAATAATAAAACCCCATTTTTCTTTCAGGTACAGGTGTGAAATTTTGGATCTAAGTTCAGATTTGGATACCCTTTTCAATGAACTTTCAAGATCTGCAAACAAATTCAAAATCGACCTTCAGAATAAGAATGTAGCCTTTGACCTTTTATGAGGGTCAAAGACTACCTGTTGTCAAAAAGATAAAATTTTTTTGGGTTTTCTCCATCTTGACATTTCCAGTCCAGACCAGGTTGCAGAATTGCCTAAAAGTACACACAGACATCAGAAAGTGGCATTTTCTAGATTTTCCCTATTTTGAGGTTAGTATTTGTATTTCAATTATTTTATATTTCAAGGAAAATTCTTCATTGGGAAATATAAGGTTTTCTCTCTCTTTTATGTTCTCCATAGATTGATTCGATTGTGTATTAACCTTTTGGTTGATCAAATTGGATCTCTCCTTTGGGAATTTGGATTTAGGAGTGGATCTTATATTTCCCCCATACATTACATTGAATAGAGGTGATTCCATTTTACCCCTATTTAGTGGTTTCTTAAAATGCACTAGTCTAGTTTGAATCCACATACTATCGAATATCCAAGGAATGGTCATTTTCAGTTCCATGGAAATATATCTAGTACTTTGAGGTACCCTAAACGTACTCCCACTGCCTAGGTAATGTCTAGTCTTATACAAACCATAGCATACATTAAACTTCCAACAACACTCTAGTATGATATTCAACTCCTCTCTTCAATCTCAAATAGGGATGTAAGACACTGTGAACTATAAAGCATTATTTTAATTCTAACAGGAACACTCAATGGTCTAGAACCTTGCATATTGAATATTTTCAAAATAGTACCAACATACTTGATCTAGCCTAGGAAAAGCTTTTTTTTGTCCATATCTTACAATCTTCATTCCCATAATCTTCCTTATTGCACCTAGATCTTTCATTTCAAACTTTATCGAGTGCTAAGATTTTAATTCTATAATGAAATATTTTCCTATGCCAATAAATAAGATGTCATCAACATACAAGGCAATAATCAGGAAAAAATCATTGACAAATTTTAAATATATACAATGATTAGATTTAGACCACATAAATCCCAAACTCAACACTTATGTATCAAAATTCTCATACCACATCCTAGGACTTTATTTTATACCATACAAGTATCTCCATGAACAAAATGTGTTTTCACATGTATTTTCTCGATCTCTAGATCATAAGATACTGGAATAGAAAGAAAAAATTGAATGGATGTCATTTTTCCTACATGAGAAAAAATCTCACTATAATCTACTCCCCCAACCTGGGAATAACCTTTTGCAAAAAAACATATTTTTTAATTTTAAATGCGTCCATTTGAACCCATCTTCATTTTGAACAAAAAATTATAACCAATAAATTTTGGTCCTTTGGGAAATGGTACAAGTTCCCATGTGTCATTCCTCTTAAGATCTTCGATCTCTTCATCCATGGTTTTTTTAAAGGAAACTGAACCATTCATATGAAGAACCTCTTCTACAGATCTTTGTTCATCAATATTAGCATTCAAAGAAAATATAGATCTCCAATCATCAAGATAATATCCATACCTTTTAGGTGGATTCATTTGTCTATTAGACCTCTGAATAAAATTTGGTTTAGGTTCTAATTCAGATTTTATGTACCTCTTCATCCTCTAATGATTTAGAACTCGTAGACATCTCCATGACTTATTGTCTTTCTAAGTGCCTTGATTCACCTTTCTCTAGTGTAACAAGTAGTTGAATCACATATTTCTTTTCTCATGTTTGTTCTGGTTGCACTATAATAGAAGAAGGATTAGTTTCTCTAAAAATAACTCTTCTGGAATAAAATACCTTTTATTCAACACTATCTAAAAACTTGTCTCCTTTCACACCATAACTATATCTAATGAAAATACATTTGATACCTTTGTTATCCAATTTTGCCTTCTTATCCTTTGGCACATGACCATATGTCTCACAACCAAACACTCTTAGATGTCTAAGTAGTGGGTAGTGGCTACAATTTCAGGTAGATATTTTGTTCTCATCTAACACCAGTCATCATACTCCTAGCATTCTCCATCAAGATATTGTTCATTCTTTCTACAACTCCATTTTGTTGTATAAAATATGGAGTTGTCTTATGTATTTGAACCACAATCTTTACAAAATATATCAAAATCATTAGAGAAATATTTACCACCATTATCTTCTCTCAAATATTTTATCTTCTTCTTGGTCTACAACTCAACCATTTCTTTATATTCTTCTAGACGATTGAAAACCTTATATTTACTCTTTATAAAACAAACCTGTCTTCTTCTACTAAAGCCATCAATGAAAGAAACATAATAGATTGATCTACCAATATAAGGAACATCAATGGAACCAAATACATATGAATGGATTTGATCTAAAATATATGAAGACCTATGAGAGTTTGAGTAAAACAAAATGCGGTTTTATTTGCTATAAATATAATGATCACAAAAATAAAATTCAAGATTACAGCCATTGAACCCATCAACAGGGTTCTTATTTTTCAATATTTGTAGACCCTTCTCACCTATGTGATTGAGTCTCTAGTGCCATAACATGGTCTTCTTTGTAGGTAACTTTGAATCACTTGACAAAGAACCCTTAAGTACCCAAAAACCATGACCATATGTTGAAAGAGAGACCCTCTACTTTTCTAACTAAGTAGTCCTTTTCACAATCTTATTAGAAGTGTCATTGCACTTAACTATGCATGAATCAAGCTGGTATAGTGTACCTAATTTTATTTCTCTTTCTATCTCCATATAACCTTTAACCATTTACACACTTGTTGTAAAGAACTATACATGCACACCTCCATCGATTAGTTTTCTAATAGATAATAAAATTCTTTCTAGTCCTGTGATAGATAAGACACCATAAAATATTCTAATTTTACCATTAGAAAATTTCACATGAATACTTCCATGACCAACAATATCAAGAACAAAGTTATCAACCAAATACACCTTAGCACCATCAAAATTTTCATACTCACTATTGTAGCTCTAAATTTTGGGCAAAATTTGGAGTCCTATATAGTGATAAAACCCTAAAAAATGGCCTCTTAATTTCCATGCCAAATAATTAATGATGGATTACATGAAATGGGATAAAAAATTATATTAATTTTCAATTAAAAAGTTGAGAGATTATGGAAGGAATCTCTGTGACAAGAACAATCAAAATTCTATGATCAAAGCCTTCAAAAAATGCTAGAATTTTGACCTACTACAAAGATGATGCCAACAGAGGATGAAGATGATCAAATATTAAAAATATAAAAACAATCAAGTTCAGAAAATCAAATTTCCTATTTCCAGTAAAAATCTTAGCTTTCCACAAGGTGTTTTGGTTTTTCGACTAGACACAAATCTGAAAGTTAGGTTGTTATTTTTTAGTTAGTTTATTATTTTTCAAAATAATTTGTAATAAGGGTTGTGTCTTTTCACCCTAAAGAGGTGTCAAATCCACACACACACACACACACACACACACACACACACATATATATATACATAATGTAAAATATAGAGACAAGATAATACAAGATATATTTTCATAGGATATAATTTGATCACAACTACAATATGAACTCTAATGTACTATTTTTTCAACATCAATAAAGATAAGTGTAATTTCTTTTTATTTGTGGTTATAAGTTATATGTTTCCAATTCGTCTTTCAAATATTCTATTAAACAAAGTGTTTCAATCTATTGAATTCCATGAATATTGTAATTCAAAATTAATATATACAAGTTGAGTATCAATTGTATGGTTTGTGAACCTACCATTGTTCTTATTGGTCTCTTAATTTGAGTTAAACTTGATAAGATTAGTTGTGTAAATTGATTTGACTTGTGAATCAAGAGGAAGCCTATGGAATGATAGTCTTGCTTTATTGAAAGTGAGTTTTCTTAAAACTATCTCTGATCGTATGTAGGATTGAAGGTTTTATGACTCTATAGCCCAAATATTTAGAAGGCACTAATCTAATCATTAACTAGAAACTGTTATATTAGATCATTTATAGTTTGTAGATCTTTAAATCATTATTTCAAAAGTATTACTTTTCAATCCTTAGTATAATCCATTTTAGTCAAGTTTTATAGAGTAGAGATTATCATAAGATTTGGTGCTTTCCTCAAAGGATCATTCACCACCTTTGGAGGAACTTTGTTTTGTGTATGCAGTTGAGCATCATAGTGACTTTGATAGTTCAAAGTGAAATTAGGCCTACCAACCTTGGATTGATTAAGCAAAAATTGCAGAGGTATAAGTGGTGTATCACCATCATACCTGTCAGTTGACCAAATTTGATCCATCATTTTTGGGCACCAAAAAATTGGTCACACTGCTAGAGATGATATTAGTAAAGGATAGTTTTAGAATCTTTAGTTACTATTATAGAGACTCTACTGGGATACAGGAATCAAAATAGTTATATATTGCTTATAGAAGGTGAGCTGGCAACTCTAAAACTCAAATAAGGAAAAGCCTATGTTAGGGAGAAGATATCTAAAGAACAATTTATTCATTGAATTGAAACCAAATAGGAGAAATAAGAGATCAAAAAAGAAGATGTTATATACATCTCCTGAAAAATAACCTGACAAAGATGAAGGTCGGGAGTTTACCTATGAGCAATTCCCAAGTTCAAATCACCATAGCCTGATGAGTAACAATGATATAGAAATACTTTTCCATATTTTGAGCCTGGTAACTAAGAAGTTGTTTATGAACAAGAGTAGGAGGATAGGTTGATGGATAAAGTAATTCAGCAGATGATTAGATTGGAGAATAAAGATGAGAGGATTCTTAGAGCCCTCAGAAGATATCCCGACGAAGCTCATAGGAAGCTGGGAATAGAAATAGAAAGCGTTCTTTCACCTGAAAGAAGTGATGTTGAAAATGGGAAAGTAAATAATAATGAAGTTAATATTGAGAAAAATATTCAGGTGCTGAGATACAACCCTCCTCATAGAAAGAATAGTGGGCACATCTTTAACAATAGTTACACTAATCCTATGTTCAAACCAAATAATGAAGAAAGGATTACAAGAAGGAACAATGATCCATTCAAAGTTTTTTCTAATCTGATATATAACATGGAAAATGATTAGGAGAGCACTAATGCTCACTATGAAAATTAAAATAGTGGGGAAAGAAGAAATAACATTGATCGGGAAAATGAAGATCATTGGAAAAAAGGGAGTGACAGAAGACAATGTGATCACGATAGTGAAATGAATCATCATTATTTATTAAAGGGTGATCAACCTCATCAGAACATCCACACCCAATAATGTGAAGGTAGACAAGAGCATTCTGATAAAATAAAAAATTATTTTGATAAAGTATTTAATGCTAGAGAAAATTTTAATATTCAATAGCATAATAATGAAGGAGATTATTTAAATATTGAAAAGGGGTATCATTTGATATAGAAAAACTATATACATGCGCATGAACAAAATGATAATATATATCATCAAAACCATATTCTCCATGGTGACTCAAGTGACTAGCACATTGAGGAGTATATAAATATGCATCCAAGGCATTTACATGACTTGAGGAAACATCACATATATGATGCGCAACATCATGAGTTACAAAGCCAGCCTGCATAGGATGAAAATGAACACTGCAAAAAGAATATCTACATGAATAATGATAGAACACAACAACATATACATGTGTTGGGTGATCAAGGAGAAGGTTGGCATTTTTTAAAGTATAATACATAGTTTGGAGACTCACATGAGCAACATGGTATCTTCAAGCCTCTACAAAAGGGAGAATACATGAATGAAAACATTCAAAGTGAGCTATGTAATAATATGGTTTATAGACAGCTAGAAAAACATTTATCAGTTTTCTCAAGAGGCCAGCATGGAGAAAAAGAAAATGAGTTTTTGGTTCATCTTGAGGCCCAACGTAAATCTCAAGAACTAGTCATTCAGCCTAGGTAGCAGCTTGCACAAGAAATTGATCATGCAGGTTAACTGAATAATAGATATGACTTGCAAAATAATGCACAACACTTTCATTATAGACAAAGTAATATGCAACATATTGACCCCGAACAAAAATGGTATAATATAGGAAGTGGTAATGAATGAAGTCACAATGCTTAATACCCAGATTTTATGCAAGGTTGGTGCCAATCCAGAGACTTGCATGAGCAACCAAGTAACTCCAGACTTATGTAGAGGGAGGAATGTCTAATAAATAATATACATTATAAAAAATAAATGCAACACTTTAGAATCCTGTGTGAGTAGCCATATGGGCATGCACAAAGCCAACACTACTCTATGCAAAACACACAAGAACATCAAAAAATACATAAGGTATATTATCAAGACCAAAATAGCATTCTGGGGCTCATGTGTATACAAAGAAGGAAGGCAATAAGAGTTTATACGAGCAGCCAGATGAATTTCATCCACTTGCGTATAAGGAAGGATATGTAAGTATTCACAATAAACAATATAAAAATAGTTTTGATAGACAACTAAATGAAATACTTAAATTCACATAGGGTCAAGATGAATACTTCAAAATAAATAATTACACAAATTATAATAATGAGCAGTTAGATAATGCAGAAAAACTTGGTGTAGAACAAACAAATTGGTGAATCTGCTGGGGAGAGTTGCTCACAATATATATTGTGAAGTTACCTAGAATTTCAGATTTCGTAGATCAGAATTAGAAAGTAGTTATATTAGTTTATTTGGAATCACACTCTACTGGAAGAAAGAACCCAGAACCAAGTCATTCCTTGAATGAGGTAGCAACTCTATTTAATAAATAATTTCAACCAGTGACTCTACCAGGCAAGAAGACCCAAAAGGAGATAAGTAAAGTTTTCCTCTTTGAAAGATGTGGTGACTCTATTGTCAAGAACCTAATTTATAAAGAAAAAACTTACTACCAATTTAGATATTTAGAATGTATCAGAATAAACTAACATTTTAGAGAAAATGATTTATTCTAGATGGTATCAAGCCATTGGATCTCAGGGGATTCCATTGTATTCCTTTCAAGTTGCTCCCTAAGTTTCTCATCTTAAACCAAAGTTCCATGGAGAATGGGATGAATCAGTAGTTAAATATTTGGATGCATTTTATGCATTTATAAATAACAATAAGATTTGTGTAGAATATTAGATGATGAAACTATTTGTCAAGACATTAGAAGATAATGCAAGAGAGGCATATGAATCATTACCTACACAAATTATTTCATCTTGGAAAGAATTTGAAAAATGGTTTCTATATGAATTCCATTATGTAAGTGAAAGATATAACATGTGTTATGAATAGGAAGAGAATCAACAATACATCTGGGAAGCAGAGCCTTGTATGTGGGTATGTACAGGATCATGAGGGGCCAAACTATGCCCTTAAGTGGCAATGAAAAATCAGAAAATCAAGATTAGTCAACTTGACGTGAAAAAATAAACTAGTTATCTACCTAATATCAAAAAGTTGTAAGAACATAATTTGTAGGAAATTGAATGTAGTTTCTAAACTACTAAGCCTTTTTTGAAAAAAAATTAATATGATTGGTAAAAAGTATAGATTACAATACAGCACTTCAAACATTTCAGCAAAAAAATAAGAAGTATGTGTATGTCTGACCACCCTAATCAAAAGAAAATGATAATATTTTTTTATAATATTCTATATATAAGTAGCTGACTCATGCCCAGATGTGATGCATATTTTTTGGTATTTTTATTCCAAACAAATAATTAATTATGATTTTTTTGTTACAGCACTTTTAGAATTTAAAAACTCTCGTGTCTGACCACCTTTACTCATTGAAAACTTATCATAATTCAATTTTTTTAATATCTTCTTATACTAGACGAAGCATAGAATGTGACGCATCTTTCAGATTTCAAAAATTATATATGGTTTGAAAGTTATAGCTATTTTTCCATTAGTATGTCAATTAGGACTTTAGACGTAAGTGAACTAGAAAATAACTAATAAATACTTAACGAATTCAAAATTTGATAGCACTTATATCGATGGAAAGCTGACAATCATCCAAAGAAACCCTTTTCATTTTATCAAAATCGGGTGGAAAAAAAGTCATCAACCTAATGGTCAAAGTGTCGATATAAGAAAAATAGAGAAAAAACACATTTTTTGCACACCTTCAGCGTTGACCATGGGACTTTGGTTTCCAAAGCTATTACCAAACCTAATCAGGTACCGTACCCAATTTTTTCATGTACCCGATTTTGTTTGAATTTGAATTTTGAAAAGTTTCCCCCTCCCACTCTTTTTTTATTTCCCTTTAATTTTGATGTTTTTTTCTTTCACCCTGACAATCAATAATTTATATATTTTATATTTATGTTTTATATTTTATATTATATAGTATATATATTATTTATTTATATTATATATTCGATAATATCAATTTAAACGACCTAAGTATATAGTCTCTTCAAATTTATATTAAATGCAATATTTTTATATTATAATATAAATGTTACATAATATATATATATATATATATATATATATATATATATATATATATATATATATATATATATATATATATATATACTGTTGCACGTATATAATATAATGTCTAATATATATAATATATAAAATGAATAGGGCATTAATATATTGTATATTTGATAATATATATTAAATGTAATATCTAATATATCTTATAATATATATTATATATTTAGTCTATTAAATATTATATTTTTTCAAATATTTTAAATATTATTTTAATATTTAATTCAAGTTATAACAGATCCTCTCATGAGACAACAGGTCGAATCGGGGTCGCTAGATGTCTTAAGGGGTAATTAGGGTTTGTGAGGCAACTTCGGATGTACAGTGACCATTTGGAAGGCAATAGGGCATGTCCAAGGACCAATGTACCAAATTTTAATGACTTTTTCCTAGTCAAACTCAAAAAGGGTCCATGGGGTGCTATGAGGAGACCACATGTCCAATCAATGTCGCTAGGTGTCTTAAGGGGTCATCAAGGCTCGTGAGACAACCTTTGATGCACGGTGACCATTTGGAATGCATTAGGACATTTTAAAGGACCTAACTCCACAATTTAGATGAATTTTGATTAGTCAAACTCGAAAAGGGTCCATGGGGTGCTCTTGGGAGACCATTGTGCGATTTAGGGTCGATAGGTGACTTAAGGGGTCATCGGGGTTCCAAATGAAACTTTCGATAAACAGTGATCCTTTGGAATGCATTAGGACATATCAAATGACCTACGTACAAAATTTGGATAAATTTTGCCTAGTAGAACTTGAAAGGGGTACATGGGGTGCTCTCGGGAGACGACATGTCAAATTGGGGTCTGTAGGCTTGTTAAGAGGTCATTAGGGTTCCAAATGAAACTTTGATGGAATGGTGACCCTTTGGAATGCATTAGGATATGTCATAGGACCTATGTACCAAACTTGGATGAATTTTGCCAAGTAAAATTCGAAAGGGGTCCATGGTGTGCTCTCAGGAGACCACATGTCGAAATGGGGTCGGTAGGCCTGTTAAGGGGTCATTAGGGTTCCAAATAAAATGTTGATGAAATGATGACCCCTTGGAATGCATTAGGACATGTCATAGGACCTACATACCAAATTTGGATGACTTTTTCCTAGTAGAACTCGAAAGAGGTCCATGGGGTGCTCTTAGAAGACCACATGTTGAAACTGGTTCGGTAGGCCTATTAAGGGGTCATTAGGGTTAAAAATGCAACTTGGATGGAATGGTGACCCTTTGGAACACATTAGGACATGTTATAGGACCTATGTACCAAATTTGTATTACTTTTTCCTAGTAGAACTCAAAAAGGGTCCATGGGGTTCTCTGAGGAGACCACATGTCAAATCAGGGTTGGTAAGCTTGTTAAGGGGTCATTAGGGTTCCAAATGTGACTTTGATGGAATGGTGACCCTTTGGAATGCATAGGACATGTTAGAGGACCTACATACCAATTTTAGATAACTTTTTTCTAGTAGAACTCAAAAGGGGTACATGGGGTGGTCTCGGGAGACCACATGTCGAATCATGGTGTGTATGCCTGTTAAGGGGTCATTAGGGTTCTAAATGAAACTTCTATGGAATGGTGACCTTTTCAAATTCATTAAGGCTTGTCAGAGGACCTATGTACTAAATTTGGATGACTTTTTCTTAGGACAATGCAAAAGGGGCCCACGAGGAGCTCTCAAGAGACCACATGTCAAAATGGGGTCAGTAGGCATGTTAAGGGGTCATTAGAGTTTGAAATGCAACTTCTATGGAACCATGGCCATTTGGAATGCATTAGGACTTCCTAGGGGTCAAAAGGGATCAGGGGGACTCCCTAGGGGTCCTATCATGTACTAGGACCCCTAGGGAGTCCATGCGACCCCTTTTGACACATTGAAATGCTCAAGTGTGTCTTAAGGGGTCCTTTTGACTCCCTAGGGTTCCTAACATGTAATAAGGCATACTAGGACCCCTAGGGAGTCATCGTGACCCCTTTTGACACATTAGAACACTCAAGTGTCTCTTAAGGGGTCCTACAACCCCTTAAGACACACTTGAGCATTCCAATGTGTCAAAAGAGGTCAGAATGAATCCCTAGGGGTCCTAGTATGCTTTACCACATGTTAGGACCCCTAGGGAGGCCCTGTGACCCCTTTTGAGACATTGGAATTCTCAAGTGTGTCTTAAGGGGTCTTACGAACCCTTATGACACACTAGAGAATTCCAATGTGTCAAAAGGGCTCACGATGATTCCCTAGGGGTCCTAGTATGCTTTATCACGAAATAGGACATGTAGGGAGTCCCCGTGACCCCTTTTGACACATTTGAATTATCTAGTGTGCCTTAAGGGGTTTTAGTACACCTTAAGACACACTTGCATGTACCAGTGTGTCAAAAGAGGTTAGAGGCACTCCCTAGGTGTCCTAGTATGTGTTAGGACCCTTAGGGAGTCCCCCTGACCCCTTTTGACACATTGGAATGCTCAAGTGTGCCTTAAGGGGTCATAGGACCCCTGAAGACATACTTGAGCTTTCCAATGTGTCAAAAGGGGTCAGGGAAACTCTGTAGGGGTCCTAACATTTACTAGGACCTCTAGGGAGTCCCTGTGACCCCTTTTGATACATTGGAACGCTCAAGTGTGTCTTAAGGGGTCCTTTTGACTCCCTAGGGTTCCTAACATGTGATAAGGCATACTAGGACCCCTAGGGAGTCACCGTGACCCCTTTTGACACATTGCAATGCTCTAGTGTGTCTTAAAGGGTTGTAGGATGCCTTAAGACACACTAGAGCATTCCAATGTGTCAAAAGGGGTCATGAGGACTCCCTAGGTGTCGTAGTATGCGTTAGGACCCTTAAGGAGTCTCCCTGACCCCAATTGACACATTGGAATGCTCAAGTGTGCCTTAAGGGGTCGTAGGACCCCTTAAGGCACACTTGAGCATTCCAATGTGTCAAAAGGGGTCACGGGGACTCCCTATGGGTCCTAACGTGTGATAAAGCATACTAGGACACCTAAGGAGTCCCTGTGACCCCTTTTGACACATCACAATGCTCAAGTGTGTCTTAAGGGGTTGAAGGACCCCTTAAGACACACTTGAGCATTGCAATGTGTCAAAAGGGGTCACAATGACTCCCTAGGGGTCCTAGTATGCTTTATCACACGTTAGGACCCCTAGGGAGTCCCCGTGACCCCTTTCACACATTGGAATGCCGAATTGTGTCTTAAGGGTTCCTATGACCCCTTATGACACACTAGAGCATTCCAATGTGTCAAAAGGGGTCACGATGATTCCCTAGGGGTCCTAGTACACTTTATCACGCGTTAGGACACCTAGGGAGTCCCCGTGACCCCTTTTGACACATTGGAATGCTCAAGTGTTCCTTAAGGGGTTGTAGGACCACTTAAGACACACTTGAGCATTCCAATGTGTGAAAAGGGGTCACAAGGACTCCTTAGGGGTCCTAGTACGCTTTATCATGCGTTAGGACACCTAGGGAGTCCCCGTGACCCCTTTTGACACATTGGAATGCTCAAGTGTGCCTTAAGGGGTCCTACGATCCTTTAAGGCACACTTGAGCATTCAAATGTGTTAAAAGTAGTCACGGGGACTCCCTAGGTGTCCTAACACATGATAAAGCGTACTAGGACCCCTAAGGAGTCCCCGTGACCCCTTTTGACACATTGCAATGCTCAAGTGTGTCTTAAGGGGTCGAAGGACCCCTTAAGACACACTTTAGTGTTGAAATATGTCAAAAGGGGTCACGATGACTCCCTAGGGGTCCTAGTATGCTTTATCATGCGTTAGGACTCCTAGGGAGTCCCCGTGACCCCTTTTGATACATTGGAATGCTCAAGTGTTCCTTAAGGGGTCGTAGGACCCCTTAAGACACACTTGAGCATTCCAATGTGTGAAAAGGGGTCACAGGGACTCCTTAGGGGTCCTAATACACTTTATCACATGTTAGGACACATAAGGAGTCCTTGTGACCCCTTTTGACACATTAGAATGCTCAAGTGTGCCTTAAGGGGTCCTACGATCCCTTAAGGCACACTTGAGTGTTCTAATGTGTCAAAAGGGGTCACGAGGACTCCCTAGGGGTCCTAACATGTGATGAGGCATACTAGGACCCCTAAGGAGTCCCCATGACCCCTTTTGACACATTGAAATGCTCAAGTGTGTCTTAAGGGGTTGAAGGACCCCTTAAGACACACTTGAGCATTGCAATGTGTCAAAAGAGGTCATGGGGACTCGCTAGGTGTCCTAACACATGATAAATTGTACTTGGACCCCTAAGGAGTCCCCATGACCCCTTTTCACATATTTTAACACTCAAGTCTATCTTATGGGGTCCTACGACCCCTTAAGGAACACTTGAGCATTCAAATGTGCTCAAAAGGGGTCACGGGGATTCCTTAGGGGTCCTAGTATGCTTTATCACGCCTTACGACACCCAGGGAGTCCCCTTGACCCCTTTTGACACATTGGAACACTCAAGTGTGCCTTAAGGGGTCCTACAACCCCTTAAGGCACACTTGATAATTCCAATGTGTCAAAAGGGTTCAGGGGGACTCCCTAGGGGTCCTAACATGTACTAGGACCCCTAGGGAGTCCCCGTGACCCCTTTTGGCACGTTGGAACACTCAAGTGTGTCTTAAGGGGTCCTTTTGACTCCCTAGGGTTCCTAACACATGATAAGGCATACTAGGACCCCTAGGGAGTCATTGTGACCCCTTTTGACACATTGCAACACTATAGTGTGCCTTAAGGGGTTGTAGGACCCCTTAAGACAGACTAGAGCATTCCAATGTGTCAAAATGCATGACGGGGACTCCCTAGGTGTCCTAGTACATGTTAAGACCCTTAGGGAGTCCCCCTGACTCCTTTTGACACATTAGAAGACTCAAGTGTGCCTTAATGGGTCGTAGGACCCCTTAAGGCACACTTGAGCATTCCAATGTGTCAAAAGGGGTCATGAGGACTCCCTAGGTGTCCAAATGCGTGATAAAGCGTACTACGACCCCTAAGGAGTTCTCATGACCCCTTTTGACACATTGCAACACTCAAATGTGTCTTAAGGGGTCGAAGGAACCCTTAAGACACACTAGAGCAATCCAATGTGTCAAAAGGGGTCACGGGGACTCCCTAGGTGTCCTAGTAGGTGTTAGGACCCTTAGGAGTCCCCCTGACCCCTTTTGACACATTCGAATGCTCAAATGTGCCTTAAGGGGTCATAGGACCCCTTAGGGCACACTTGAGCATTCCAATGTGTCAAAAGGGGTCACGGGGACTCCCTAGGTGTCCTAACGCGAGATAAGGCATATGCGTTAGGACACCTAGGGAGCCCCTGTGACCCCTTTTGACACATTGGAATGCTCAAGTGTGCCGTAAGGCATCCTATGACCCCTTAAGGCACACTTCAGCATTCCAATGTATCAAAAGGGGTCATGGGGACTCCTTGGGTGTCCTAGTACGCGTTAGGACCCCTAAGGAGTCCCCCTGACCCCTTTTGACACATTGGAATGCTCAAGGGTGCCTTAAGGGGTCATAGGACCCCTTAAGACACACTTGAGCATTCCAATGTGTGAAAATAGGTCACAGGGACTCATTAGGGGTCCTAGTACACTTTATCATGTGTTAGGACACCTAGGGAGTCCCCGTGACCCCTTTTGACACATTGGAATGCTCAAGTGTGCCTTAAGGGGTCGTAGGACCCCTTAAGACACACTTGAGTGTTCCAATGTGTGAAAAGGGGTCATGGGGACTCCTTAGGGGTCCTAGTATGCTATATCACATGTTAGGATACCTAGGGAGTCCCCGTGACCCCTTTTGACACATTGGAAAGCTCAAGTGTGCCTTAAGGGGTAGTAGGACTCCTTAACACACACTTGAGTGTTCCAATGTGTCAAAAGGGGTCACAATGACTCCCTAGGGGTCCTAGTATGCTTAATCACACGTTAGGACCCCTAGGGAGTCCCCCTGACTCATTTTGACACATTGAAATGCTCAAGTGTGTGGTCCTACGACCTCTTATGAAACACTAGAGCATTCCAATGTGTCAAAAGGGGTTACGATGATTCCCTAGGGGTCCTAGTACTCTTTATCATGCATTAGGAGACCTAGAGAGTCCCCGTGACCCCTTTTGACACATTGGAATGCTCAAGTGTGCCTTAAGGGGTCGTAGGACCCCTTAAGACACACTTGAGCATTCCAATGTGTGAAAAGGGGTCATGGGGACTCCCTAGGGGTCCTAGTATGCTTTATCATGCTGTAGGACCCCCAGGGAGTCCCTGTGACCCCTTTTGAGAGATTGGAATGCTCAAGTGTTCCTTAAGGGGTCTAGGACCCCTTAAGACACACTTTAGCATTCCAATGTGTGAAAAGGGGTCATGGAGACTCAGGGTCAGTAGGCTTGTTAAGGGGTCAATAGGGTTCAAAATGCAACTTCTATGGAATGGTGATCCTTTGGAATGCATTAGATCATGTTAGAGGACCTACATACCAAATTTGGATGACTTTTGCCTAGTAGAACTCGAAAGGGGTCTATGGGCTGCTCTCGGGAGACCACGTGTAGAAATGGGGTCTGTAGGCCTATTGAGGGGTCATTAGGGTTTTAAATGCAACTTCAATGGAATAATGACCCTTTCCAACACATTAGAACATATCAGAGCACCTACGTACCAAATTTGGATGACTTTGTCCTAGTAGAATGGGAAAGGGGTCCATGGGGTGCTCTCGGGATACCTCATGTCATATTGGGGTCGGTAGGCCTGTCAAAGGGTCATTAGGGTTACAAATGAAACTTTTACGGAACGATGACCCTTTGTACCAAATATGGATGTCTTTTTCCAAGTAGAACTTAAAAGGGGTCCATGGGGTGGTCTCAGGAGACCACATGTCGAATCAAGGTCAGTAGGCCTCTTAAGGGGTCATTAGGTTTACAAATGCAACTTAGATGGAATAGTGACCCTTTGGAACACATTAGGACATGTTAGAGGACCTATGTACCAAATTTGTATGATGTTTTCCTAGTAGAACTCAAAAAGAGTCCACGGGGTTCTCTGAGGAGACCACATGTCGAATCAGGGTCAGCAGACCTGTTAAGGGGTCATTAGGGTTCCAAATGTGATTTCGATGAATGGTGACCCTTTGGAATGGATTAAGACATGTCAGAGGACCTACGTACCAAATTTGGATGACTTTTTTCTAGTAGAACTCAAAAGGGGTCCATGGGGTGGTCTCGGGAGACCACATGTTGAATCATGGTGTGTAGGCCTATTAAGGGGTCATTAGGGTTCTAAATGAAACTTCTATGGAATGGTGACGCTTTCAAATTCATTAAGACATGTTAGAAGATCTATGTACCAAATTTGGATGACTTTTTTCTAGTAGAACGCAAAAGGGGTTCACGGGGAGCTCTCAGGAGACCACATGTCAAAATGGGGTCAATAGTCATGTTAAGGGGTCATTAGGGTTTGAAATGCAACTTCTATGGAACCGTGACCCTTTGGAATGCATTAGGACTCCCTAGGGGTCAAAAGAGCTCAGGGGGACTCCCTAGGGGTCCTAACGCATACTAGGACCCCTAGGGGGTCCCCCTGACCCCTTTTGACACATTGAAATGCTCAAGTGTGTCTTAAGGGGTCCTTTTGACTCTCTAGGATTCCTAAAATGTGATAAGGCATACTAGGACCCTTAGGGAGTCATCATGACCCCTTTTGACACATTGGAATGCTCAAGTGTGTCTTAAGGGGTCCTACAACCCCTTATGACACACTAGAGCATTCCAATGTGTCAAAAGGGGTCACGATGAATCCCTAGGGGTCCTACTATGCTTTATCACACGTTAGAACACCTAGGGAGTTACCATGACCCCTTTTGACACATTGGAATACTCTAGTTTGTCTTAAGGGGTCCTACAACCCCTTATGACACATTAGAGCATTCCAATGTGTCAAAAGGGGTCACAATGATTCCCTAGGGGTCCTAAGATAGCTAGGGAGTCCCTGTGACCCCTTTTGAGACATTGGAATGCTCAAGTGTTCCTTAAGGGGTCATAGGACCCCTTGAGACACACTTGAGTATTCCAATGTGTGAAAAGGGGTCACGGGGACTCCTTAGGGGTCCTAGTATGCTTTATCATGTGTTAGGACACCTAGGGAGTCTCCGTGACCCCTTTTGACACATTGGAACACTCAAGTGTTCCTTAAGGTGTCCTAATGCATGATAAAGCATACTAGGACCCTTAGGGAATCATCGTGACCTCTTTTGACACATTGGAATTCTCTAGTGTGTCATAAGGGGTCGTAGGACCCTTTAAGACACACTTGAGCATTTCAATGTGTCAAAAGAGGTCACAGGGACTCCTTAGAGGTCCTAACACGTGATAAGGTGTACTAGGACCCCTAGGGAGTCATCGTGACCCCTTTTAAAACATTAGAATGCTCAAGTGTGTCTTAAGGGGTCACGATGACTCCCTAAGGATCCTAGTATGCTTTATCATGCGTTAGGAACCCTAGGGAGTCAAAAGGACCCCTTATGACACACTTGAGCATTCCAATGTATCAAAAGGGGTCATGGGGACTCCCTAGGTGTCCTAGAACATGATAAAGTGTACTAGGACCCCTAGGGAATCATTGTGACCCCTTTTGACACATTGTGATCCCTAGGGAGTCCCCTTGACCCCTTATCATGCGTTAGGACCCCTAGGGAGTCTCTCTCTGCCTCCAGTGAACTATTCTTCAAAAACGTCCATTTTTGCATAGCTAGGGTTTACGACACCTGTAAAGGGCACATTTAATACAAAGATTTAGCTGACCACATTAGTACATATATAATATACATTATATATATCATATGCCTCTTTTTTATATATATTATATACATAAATATATGTAAAAGTTCAATTGTTTTCATTTGCTCCCACCATTTTTTCATCAGTCGGGGAATATCGGGTACCTGATATTTTTGGATACCCAATTATTGCCAAGCAATATTTGATGAAAATATTCCCTGTCCCCAGAGAGCAGACAATCACGGGATTTTATACTTTTTTCACGTGTTGCAAAACAAAAAATGTGATTTGGAGCCCATTGTTTGATTTTTGTCGACTTGTGGTTTCACCATGGGAAGCACCAATCGTCGAAAGGCTAAAGGTAAGAGGAATTTGATAGATGATGAAATTTAGGCATATAGGGAAAAATATAAGGAAAATCACCAAAGAAGGAGAGAAGGTATGTTAACCATTAATCAAGGTGACCCTGTAAATGTAGTTGTAAGTGAAGAGGATGTTCAATTTGAAAATGCACAGATGGAGATTGAAAATGTAGACTTTGGGAATGAAAATGTTACACAAGAACGACATGAATGTTATACATCTCCAAATTATATGCGAAATGAAGTCCCTTGTAATAAAGATAATCAATCTTCAAATTCGGGGCTTTCAAAAACACCTAAATGGTTAATTGAAATTGAGGAGAACATTATGAATAATTGGGAAGGAAAGAGGTCACATAGAACTGTTAGGTTGTGGGCTTCAAGACTTTATGATCAATTTTTTCAAAAGAAGACATTGGTTGAGAAATGTCAAATTTTTGTGCAGTTGGTAAAGATGCAAAAGATGAGACCTGCGCTTGTGAAATTGAAGATTTGTGTGAACAAAATAATGGAGAGAAATGCCATTGTTGTGAAAAATCTTTTCAATGCTCTCAATAACATTGGGAAGACTAGCAGACAAAAAGACAAGAGAGTTGCTCGGAGGGTTATTACAACCTCCTTAGTAAGTCATTAGTTGAGAAAGGCTCGTTTGATGAGACAAACTTGTGTTGACTTCAATATAGACCTAAAACTTTGGGTAGAGCACTTACAAGAAGAGAAAGACTTGATGATATACTTCAAATTGATACATGGGCTTATGGTGGGAGACTTCCACATTTTGATAAGAAGCTAACAGACGTTGTCAAGGATGAAATTCAACAATTTTGGGATGCTAACTCAAGAGTGTCACCAAATGTGAAGGATGTCTTGAAGTTGAGAGTTGGCAATCGAGACCGCACTCCACATCCTAAACATTATGTGGAGGTAAGTCAAACAATGTTGTATAAAAAATTTTGTGAGACACATCCAACATTGAAAATATCACAAAGGTCTTTTGAATCCATGAAGCCATTTTATTGTGTACCCCTTAAGATTTGAAATACATGTTTTTGCAAATATCATGTTGAATTTTCAATGCATCATGAATTATTACGGTCCATTTGTTCTAAATTACATACTAATGAAATGCTAGAGGATTGTGGTGCAAGTGGTCTTCCCAAATCATCAAGAGACTTGCTAGATCAATTTTTATGTCATAGAGATGATGGTTGTTTATTTTATAAAAAAAATTGCTTAAATGCCAAGTGCTCAAAATGTGGTGGCTTGTCCAAGTTTAGAACATGTTTTCATGAGGGTTTGGAACACAATTTTGAAAAGACATTCGTCCAAAAAAAGGCATATGAAACAGTGAAGTATACATTGAAGAGTGGAGGTGAAGGCTCTAGATGTGAGTTAGTTGCAAAAGAATACAATGTTGCTGATTTTATCTTAGATTTCAAGAAAAATATTTTTTACAAGTATGCAAGGCATAGTCACAGGTCTCAATGGTTGGATCAACAATTCAGGACATGTAAGGACACTTTCCCCATTGGAACTATTATATCCATTGTAGACTTTGCGGAGAAATATACATTGCAGCCCCAAAATGAGACTCAAGCTCAATATTAGAATTCGATTCAGGTTGCTATTTTTGTACACATCACATATAGACATTCCCCTGATAGCACAAAAGATGAGTGAAAGATAATCAGAGAGTACCATTTTTATATGAGCGACGATAGGTCTCACTCTCATGAGTTGGTTCAACATTATTTCCAGAACTATTTTGACTTCTTGCAGGAAAATGGTATTGCTATGGATAGGCATCTCATTTGGTCAGATAATTCCACTGGTCAATTTAAGAATGCCAGAATGTTTTATTGGTTGTGTTGAATGCATGTGGAGAGAGGTGTACCTCATATTTGGAGTTTTTTTGAGTCAGGGCATGGGAAAGGGGAGCATGACAGAGCAGGTGTGTGTGTCAAGAGAGCTCTAGTTAAGAAGAAATTGAGGATTTTAGGTGTTGTACTTCTTGATGTTCATTCTATTGCTGATTGGTGTACTTTAGCATTATCACAAGGGGGGACTCTTGATTCTACAGTGCATAGATTCTTTTGGTTGTTTGAGGACAGAACTATAGGAGATAGATTGGATTGTCAAACAGTGAAAGACTCTTCAAAAATGCATTCATTTCGAAGCTCCAATAGTAGTACATGGACCATTTGGACATGAGAGTTGGCTTGTTTTTGCCCCATGTATTTTCAGTATGATTGGGATCATTGCAAGTCAAGTGAGTGGGTGGATACATGGGTTCCACAGTATCTGATTCCTTTATCTTTGACACTCTCTATAAGAAATGATGACATGGACACTTCAGTTGACTATGACCATCTTTTAGATCTTTTGAAGCCAAGAGATGTTTTTGCATTGGTTGCACCACAGGGGAATGATAAGAGGTCATATTATTGGTTAGCACATTGTGTACAAGGTAAACAAAAGCTTGTACAACCGATGACAGATAGTGATGGGTTCACATATCCTACTAGTTCAGTTGTTGTTGTGGGAACATGGCTATGAACATACATGATTAGAAAGAATGGAGTTCCCGCATTTGAAGACTATGAGAAGCACAAAACTATTCTTACGTATTCACACCTTGTTATAGCAACAAATGTCAAGTTGTCAAAGCATCAAGGAAGACCAAAGACAAAAGAACTTTGGACTATTACTATTGCTAATCATGAAGCACTATTGGAGACCCTGAAGTAAAGAGATGACCATTCAGGAACACTTGACTAGGTAATAAGTTAACTTAGTGCATTATTTTCTAAGTTTGTTAAGCTTAATTTCAATACATTAATTTGACCTTTCTTACATTGTATTTTGAGTCAATAAACTTGGTTTTGTATGTGGAATGTAACTTGTGCAGGAGCACCTATGAAGATGCCTATGGTCACCATGGATCCAATTAGAGATAGAAGGACAAAAGGATCCTTAATGGTTAATTGAGATCTTTTGAAGCCTATAATGGCAATTTGTAACAATCAATTTGATTTAAAAGTTAAATGTCCTAAAACTCTTCATAAGGACTTATTACCAAAATCATGTATGGGTGGCCAATAGTGCCAAGAAGAGATCTTAAATGTCATATACTTATGTCATTTGCATGGTTTGAATTCTTAAATGTTTGATTGTTGTTTGTAGTGCTTTAAGGATATTATTTTTTATCAAAATTAACAAGCTTAATCATGGTTAATTTCACAGTTCAAATTTCAAACATACCACTAACAGTCAGTTGAAAGTGGCTCATATCTTAGACCTTGTGAGAGGTATTGACAAATTTTCAGGTGCTACAGGATCATGTTTTCAAGATCTACAATAACCTCTCTTGGTTTTGGGCAATTTGACTTCATTTGTATTTGGCAAGGCGATCTCAGTCGATGCCAAAACTTGCAGTGAGGGTCAGTTGAAAGTGGCTCAGAAGTGTATCTTTCAAACCATCTAACCTACCATCAAACCATCTACTCCATTGGCTCTGGTTGGATAGGTAAATGCTAGTGACAACCCCATTCTACCCACAGAGTCACGAAAATGCTTGCGACCATGCTCGACCCAAGTGACCCCAAGGTGCACTATGCATGATTGGGCAATGATCTTCTGGGGCTCATATCTCAGACCTTGTGAGAGCTATCGACAAACTATTAGGTGCTATGGGATTTTGTTTTTGAGGTCTATGATAACCTCTCTCAGTTTTTAGCGATTTGACTTCGTTTGCATTTGGCAAGGCGATCCCAGTCGATGCCAAAACTTGTAGTGAGGGTCAGTCGAAAGTGGCTCAGCAGCGTATCTTTCAAACCGTCTAACCTAGCATTGAACCATCTACTCCATCAAGTCTGGTTAGCTGGGTAAACACTAGTGACAACCCCATTCAACCCACAGAGTCATGAAAATGCTCGCGACCACGCCCGACCCAAGTGACCCCAAGGTGCACTAAGCACGATTGGGCAGCGATCTTCTGGGGCTCGTATCTCAGACCTCACGAGAGCTATTGACAAAATGTTAGGTGCTACAAGATCATGGTTTTGAGGTCTACAATAACCTCTCTTAGTTTTGGGTGATTCGACTTCATTTAAATTTGGCAAGGCGATCTCAGTCGATGCTGAAACTTGCAGTGAGGGTCAGTTGAAAGTGGCTCAGTAGCATATCTTTCAAACCGTCTAACCTGGCATCGAAACATCTACTCCATCATCTCCGATTGGCTGGGTAAAAACTAGTGACAACCCCATTCTACCCACAAAGTCATGAAAATGCTCACGACCACGCTCGACCCAAGTGACCCCAAGGTGCACTAAGCACAATTGGGTAGTGATCTTCTAGGGCTCGTATCTTGGACCTCATGAGAGTTATCAACAAACTATCAGGTGATACAAGATTATGTTTTCAAGGTCTACAATAACCTCTCTTATTTTTGGGCGATTTGAGTTTGTTTGCATTTGGCAAGGTGATCTCAGTCGATGCTGAAACTTGCAGTGAGGGTCAGTTGAAAGTGGCTCAGTAGCTTATCTTTCAAACCGTCCGACCTGGCATCGAACCATCTACTCCATCAGCTCTGGTTGGCTGGGTAAATTCTAGTGAAAACCCCATTCTACCCACAGAGTCATGAAAACACTCGCGACCACGCTCGACCCAAGTGACCCCAAGGTGCACTAAGCATGATTGGGCAGTGATCTTCTGGGGCTCATATCTCAGACCTCATGAGAGCTACCAACAAACTATTAGGTGCTACAGGATGGTGTTTTTGAGGTCTACAATAACCTCTCTCATTTTTGGGTGATTCGAGTTTGTTTGTATTTGGCAAGTCGATCTCAGTTGATGCCAAAACTTGTAGTGAGGGTCAGTTGAAAGTGGCTTAGTAGCATATCTTTCAAACCATCCAACCTGGCATTGAACTATCTACTCCATCAGATCCGGTTAGCCAGGTAAATGGTAGTGAAAACCCCATTCTACCCACAGTCACGAAAACACTTGCGACCAGGCTCGACCCAAGTGACCCCAAGGTGCACTAAGCATGATTGGGCAGTGATTTTTTGGGGCTCATATCTCGAACCTCATGAGAGCTATCAACAAACTATTAGGTGCTATAGGATCATGTTTTCAAGGTCTACAATAACATCTCTCAGTTTTGGACGATTTGATTTCGTTTGCATTTGGCAAGGCGATCTCAGTCGATGGCAAAAGTTGTAGTGAGGGTTAGTTGAAAGTGGCTCAGCAGTGTATCATTCAAACCGTATGACCTAGCATCAAACCGTCTGCTCCATCAGCTCTGGTTGGCTAGGTAAATGCTAGTGACAACCCCATTCTACCCACAGAGTCACGAAAACACTCGCGACCATGCTCGACCCAAGTGACCCCAAGGTGCACTAAGCATGAGTGGGTAGTGATCTTCTGGGGCTCGTATCTTAGACCTTGTGAGAGCTATCAACAAACTATCAAGTGCTACAAGATCATGTTTTTGAGGTCTACAATAACCTCTCTTAGTTTTGGGTGATTTGACCTGGTTTGCATTTGGCAAGGTGATCTCAATCGATGCCAAAACTTGCAGTGAGGGTCAGTTGAAAGTGGCTCAGCAGTGTATCTTTCAAACCATCTACTCCATCAACTCTAGTTGCCAGGGTAAATGCTAGTGACAACCCCATTCTACCCACAGAGTCATGAAAATGCTCGTGACCACGCTCAACCCAAGTGACCCCAAGGTGCACTAAGCACAATTGGGCAGTGATCTTCTAGGGCTCATATCTCAAACCTCATGAGAGCTATTGATAAACTATCATTTACTACGGGATCATATTTTTGAGATCTAGAATAACCTCTCTTAGTTTTTGGCGATTCGACTTCATTTGCATTTGGCAAGGCAATCTCAGTCGATGCCAAAACTTACAGTGAGGGTCAGTTGAAAGTGGCTTAGCAGTGTATCTTTCAAACCATCTGACCTGGTATCAAACCGTCTACTCCATCAGCTCTGGTTGGCAGGGTAAATGCCAGTGACAACCCCATTCTACCCATAGAGTCATGAAAATGCTCACGACCACGCTCGACCCAACTGACCCCAAGGTGCACTAAGCATGATTGGGCAGTGATCTTTTGGGGCTCATATCTCAGACCTCGTGAGAGCTATTGATAAACTATCAGGTGCTACAGGATCATGTTTTTGAGGTCTACAATAACCTCTCTCAATTTTGGGTGATTCGACTTTGTTTGCATTTGGCAAGGCGATCTCAGTCGATGCCAAAACTTACAGTGAGGGTCAATTGAAAGTGGCTCAGCAGCGTATCTTTCAAACCATCTAACTTGGCATCAAAGCATCTACTCCATCGACTCTGGTTCGCTAGGTAAACACTAGTGACAACCCCATTCTACCCACAGAGTCATGGAAACACTCGCGACCACACTCGACCCAGGTGACCCCAAGGTGCACTAAGCATGATTGGGCAGTGATCTTCTAGGGCTCATATCTTAGACCTCGTGAGAGCTATCAAAAAAATGTCAGGTGCTACAAGATCATGTTTTTGAGGTCTACAATAACCTCTCTCAATTTTTGGCGATTCGACTTTGTTTTCATTTGGCAAGGTGATCTCAGTCAATGCCAAAACTTGTAGTGAGGGTCAGTTGAAAGTGGCTTAGTAGCGTATCTTTCAAACCATCTGACCTGGCATCAAACTGTCTACTCCATCAGCTCCAGTTGGCTAGGTAAATGCCAGTGACAACCCCATTCTACCCACAGAGTCATGAAAACACTCGCGACCACGCTCGACCCAAGTGACCCCAATGTGCACTAAGCATGATTGGGCAGTGATCTTCTGGGGCTCATATCTCAGACCTCATGAGAGCTATCAACAAACTATCAGGTGCTATGGGATCATGTTTTTGAGGTCTACAATAACCTCTCTCAATTTTGGGCTATTCAACTTCATTTGCATTTGGCAAGGCGATCTCAGTCGATGCCAAAACTTGTAGTGAGGGTTAGTTGAAAGTGGCTTAGCATCGTATCTTTCAAATCGGCCCACCTGGCATCAAACCGTCTACTCCATCAGCTTTGGTTGGCTAGGTAAATGCCAGTGACAACCCCATTCTACCCACAAAGTCACAGAAATTCTCACGACCACGCTCGACCCAAGTGACCCCAAGGTGCACTAAGCACGATTGGGTAGTGATCTTTTCAGTTGTTGGATTCATAGAGGACTGGGACTATATCAGTGGGAAAATCAAGAGTGATTTTCAATACTAAGCTAATGATGCCTTCATGACACATGATAATGCAATTCTTTGTGTTGACATCATTTATGATTTAGAGATGTTGGCTTCAGGTTCATAGGGTGGGAAAATTGAGGAGGACCTGCTCGCAATTGAATCCCAAAATACATATGTATGATGGCTTCGACAAAATATTTATTGGTGTCACTTGCATGAAGTGGTATGTTTGTGGAGAGATAGAAATGACACGCTCTAGTTATAGCACCAAGCATCCAATCAAAACACAGACGCATTAACACTTGTGTTGCAATAAGATCTAGATGGAACTATTCAGTAAATTAGTCCCTTTGCATCTATCTCGTGTTTGTGAATAGATGTTTGTAAGCCTTTATTGCTTTCAGGTTAAAAGCATTATCATTTATAGTTTAGTTGATTCATTGTAAATCCTGCACGGGGAGTTGTACTCGGATAATTCAAAGGGTGCTTACACTTCTCAATAGAGAAGTGACCCAACTGTTGGTGTTGGTTGAGTCTTTTTGTTTGGGCTTTAAAGGTCATTTTGTAAGCATTTCTTTCGAAGACAAATCTATTCACCAACAAGAAGTTAAACCTCAAACATAATAAGCTCCATGAATAGGGTATTCTAGAGTAAAGAAAAACAAATGTAACTTCAACAAGATATAATTTAAATCATAATGATAATCATAGTCAAGATATAACTTCACCATTCAATTCCAAAAACATGACTAATAAATATGTATATACAAAAGATGATGCAAATATAACATATAAATGAATATGTTATATATATGTATCAAATGTATCAAAAGTATGTCCATATACAAATATGGCACATGCCATTTCAAAATGTCTACAAAATCAATGTTTTAAGGTGTACAATGTGGCATATATGCCATCTCAAAATGTGCCAAGTGTCATCTCTAAATGACCACAAAACTAAAACTGCATCCTATGCTGTAGGGGGATCATCAAAATGTAGCCTCTTTGAAGAAGTGTTGGGCTCTGATTGATCCTGCATAAAAAATGAGTTCAAACCAAAGTTAGATTGCTTACTTTATATGATTTGTACACACACACACACACACACACACACAAACACACACACACACACACACACACACACACACACACACACACACACACACACACACACACACACACACACACACACACACACACACACATATATATATATATATATATATATATATATATATATATATATATATATATATATATATATATATATATATATATATATATATATATATATATATATATATATATATATATAATTCATAATTTTCAAAAACTAATTTAATTAAAATTATAATTGAATACAAATAAATTTGTACCTAATCTCTCGATCGCCTACCACAATCAGGTGTCCTAACATAAGTCCTGGGTAGTGAAGGGACCATGCCAACAATACCAACTCTGACCTATAAATATATATTTGCAATAATGAGATTAGTAGACTGGTGCAACATAGAGTAATAAATCTACAAAATAGGATGATAGCATAATAAAATTACAAATTGATTGAACTAAAATTAAAACTTACATTTGGTGATCCCTCCTCTGGAATAGTGGGCTGGGTCAACAAAGAAATAAAAGATTCTCGTGGGACCTCCCTCACAGTCGGAGTAACCTATGAGAGTAAAAATATTGTCAATTATATATCAATGTACTTCATCATAGCAACCCTAGTTACAAAATACAAATAACAATATGTGAAAGTCTATGTACAATTGGGCTATCACTCCAAATCAAGATGCCTGTAGCCCTACACCGCTGAACTGGTGTCGAGACATCATCAATAGCCACACCCTATATAATAAAGTGCAAGTAAAATATTTATTACTACACACAAGTGGCATACATATGCATGCATGATTAATCTTAAACAATTAACTACCTTTCCTTTGTCGACACCTGATGAAGGAACCCCCTCATGCCCTCCACTAACGTTGGCTGTAGCCTGCAAGAACACAATAAGATGACAATATATATTAGTAAATGTATGAATTTTATTGCTCTAATTGATAGAGATTTAAGCATGTACACCAAATGATATAAAAAAAAACAAATGGGTTCATAATTTATAATATACCGTATAGTCATCAAGGCCAAATGAAATGGCCAAAAGTGTGGACTCATCCACCAGTCTCACCTCCTCCTGTGTCATCGACTGAACATAAATGGAAAAAATATATATACATAAGTGCATGCAATCATTAAAACTAATCTAATTAAATAAATTATTTTTAAATTAAATAAGTCACGTGACAAATTTATTTATAATGTTTACTCTTACCATATCAACAGGAGTCAATGGCTCTACGTGCACCTCCTGAGCACTCTCATGAGATGTAGATGCTCCATGAGGTGTTGTAGCCTTTGCAGTAGCCTCTCCTATATCTCCCTCATCAATATCATGAAACTGATATATATCAGAATCAGTAAGCAGTCCAAGGCACATATGCCTACACATAATGCACATATGGGGCTCGCATACATGTGAACTCTGATGAGATGTCGATGTGCCAGCAGCATCCATAGGAGGCAACACTGACCTAGTCTGTGTGATCAACTGATCACTTAGTAAATGAGTTTCCCTAATAGTCTATTCAGTAGCCTCTCTAATGATATCAGGATGCTGCACTGAAGGAGGGGGTGCAACATAAGTGGGGGGGACAAAGGTAGTGGCCTTTGGGTGCTAGGAAGATGGCCTAGTCTAAGGAGCTCCTCTGCCTACACCCATGTTGGGCCTCATACTCCAATAATCAACATGTTGACCAAGCACAAACTCAGCATACAATTTTTTAAGGAAATAAAATGGGACCTCCAAATTTCTATGTGGTGGTTTATTAAAAACCATCCACTAGTGATCCCAAAAGTTTGTGTGCATTGCTTCATTTGTGCACCATTTTATTGATAATTTGGGCTTTTTGGGGTCAACTGGTATTCCGGTTTTAGGATCGACAAAAAGGGCAGCTATATCTTCCTTAGTTATATTAAGGACTGCAATCCCATCATGGTCAAACCTATCATCAAATTGGTCGTGCATATCATCACGCTAATGAAGAGCACCATTATGTTGTTGCGCGAGTGTGTCAATATTTCCAACAATGGTATTTAGTGTGGTAAGCATGGGAGCTAATGTAGGTATATTTTGATACATGTTTTGGAAACCTCGTATTGTGTTCAAATTTTCTTCTATCAAATCTTGTAAAGATTTAGGGTTTAGATATGAGGGATTGTTTTCGGGATTGTTATTTGGAGGGTTATTTTCTTCATTGTTGTCAGCCATGCTTGATTAAATAAAAAACAAATCTAAGTTTCAAATATTATTACAAATATAAATACAAAACCCTATTTAAAAAAAAAATAATACATTTACAATGAAAATGAAACAAATTAATAAAAATATACAATTAACTACTTACCAAATATGCTTGAAGTCGAATTTGAAGTTTTGAATATCAGGTATCTGAAAATATATCAGGTATTAGAAAATCGAGGCTAGAAAATGATAAAATCACGCTAGGAAATGAAGAATAGGGCTCGCGGGTGCGGGATATATGCCATAGTTATTGGGTACCTAAAAATATCGGGTACCCGATTAGGAATGTGCTTTGGTGGCAGGCTTGCCCAAGTGTACTGACACCCAGGCCTACTGAAAAGTCAACAAGTGCTTTCATGCACTTTTGGACGAGTGAAAAGTGAATATTTTTCACATCGCCACTTTTTGGCCCCTCATCTTCTTGTACATACCCATGTCTCCTTTGGATGAATTTTTAAATATTGAAAGACAAGAAGGTGATAGATGCAGTGTGAAGTCTACAAGAATACAAAGCTCTAATGAAGTTCTAGATCCAGATGAAGAATATAATAAATCCAACCATGGACTTGCATCTCGAATAATCAAACATATATTATGTAATTATATAATAAATGATAACATCAAAGAAAAAAGTAAAATAAATCTAGTTCTTGATTAATGTGTGGCTGACTCTTGTGAGAATAGGACCTATGAAATAGAGGTAGATAATATAAATAAAATGAATGAGGAAGAATACTTTCTTGGTACAAAACAAATTTCAGATTTGTTGGATAAGGAATATTAAAGGCATATACACAAAAATAACTCAAAATTTTTTCCAATTCACAAGGATATTTTTTTGATGAAACACCAGAAGATAAACCTGATGAGAGAGAAACATATCTTGTTGATGATGTATATGATTCTAAAAAGGATGAATTTAGTAGAGAGGAAGAAGAAGAAGATGTGCCTAAATTCTCTATGTTCCTGAATCTATTGTTTGAAGAGGAAGAAGATGAATATATGCTTGAGTTCTCTATGTTCTTGAATCCATTATTTGAAGAGAATCTTCTACACAATCAAATCCATTGACATCATGATGAAGATAAAATTCTTAATGATAATTTTGAGGATGATGAAACTCAAAATATTTGTGGGGAAGTGTATTCAATAGGTGAGACATCTTTCAGTTCATCCTATGAACAAAAGTTGTATAAAACATGTGAAGATAAGATGGTATCAACTAGGCATAATGAGGAGAATGTGTTGAGGAATAGTGCTGAAAGTTTTCCAAATATCCTATCTAATCAGATTCATGATAAAACTATAGTAATGTCTTCTAAATATGAGTTACCTTTAAAACTATTTTATGATGAGAAACAACATATGGAGTATAAAGACAAAGCAAATTATGAGCAAGAAGTTGTCCAAGTAAAGAAATTTCATTTAGATATAATTGGTCTAATGCATAGAGATGATCCATTCAGAAGAAATCATGATGCACTTAATGATTCCTCAAAGATGAAAGAAAGGCCAAATACCAAGGACCTCATCAATGAAACAATGCAAATTGTCCATAAGGAAGATGCACCCAATGTAACAAGGAGGGAGTTATTACATGATCAAAATAAAGTGTTCGATAGAGGAAAATATCAATATTCAATTTTGGGGGGGCCTCGGGCCACCCAATTTTACTTTGCATCAAATTAAGTATGGATGCTTGGTCTACTTCTCCAAAGATAGCTCGAATCTTGCTATGCTCAGATGGAGCATATGTCCCCAGAAAGAGCCTATTGGAGCTCTAAATTTTGGGAAAATTTTAGAGTCCTATATAGTCATAAAACCCCAAAAAATGGCCTCTTAATTTCCATGCGAAATAATTAATGATGGATTACATAAAATGGGATAAAAAATTATATTAATTTTCAATTAAAAAATTGAGAGATTATGGAAGGAAGCTCTGTGATAAGAACAATCAAAATTATGTGATCAAAGCCTTCAGAAAATGTTGGAATTTTGACCTACTACAAAAATGATGCTAACAGAGGATGACGATGGTCAAATTTTAAAAATCTAAAAAAGTTCCGTTTCAAGAAATCAAATTTCCTATTTCTAATCAAAATCACAACTTTCCATGATGTGTTTTGGTTTTTCAACCAAACCCAAATCCAAAAGTTAGGTTGTTATTTTTTGGTTAGTTTATTATTTTTAAAAATAATTTGTAAGAAGGGTTGTGTCTTTTCACCCTAAAGAGGTGTGAAAGCCACTCAAACACACATATATATACATAATGACAAATGTGGAGATAAGACAATAAAAGATATATTTTCATAGGATATAATTTGATCACAACTACAATATGAACTCTAATGTAGTATTTTTTTAACATCAATAAAGATAAGTGCCATTTATTTTTATTTGGGGTTATAAGTTATATTTTTTCAATTAGTCTTTCAGATATTCTATTAAATAGAGTGTTTCACCGTGTTGAATTCCCTGAATATTATAATTCAAAATTAATATATACAACTCGACTATCAATTGTATGGTATGTGAGCCTACCATTGTTCTTATTGGTCTCTTAATTTGAGTTAAACTCGATAAGATTAGTTGTGTAAATTGATTTGACTTGTGAATCAAGAGGAAGCTTATGGAATGATAGTCTTGCTTTATTGAAAGTGAGTTTTCTTAAAACTGTCTCTGATCGTATGTAGGATTGAAGGTTTTCTGACTCTATAGCCCAAATATTTAGAAGACACTGATCTAATCCTTAATTGGAAACTATTATATTAGTTGATTTATAGTTTGTAAATCTTTAAATCATTATTTCAAAAGCATTACTTTTTAGTCCTTAGTATAATCCATTTTAGTCAAGTTTTATAGAGTAGAGATTGTTAGAAGATTTGTTGCTTTCCTCAAAGGATCATTCACCACCTTTGGAGGAACATTATTTTGTGTACATATTTGAGCATCATAGTGAATTTGATAGTTCAAAGTGAAATTAGGCCTACTAGCCTTGGCTTGATTAAGCCAAAATTGCAAAGGTATAAGTGGTGTGTCATCATCATACCTGTCAATTGGCCAAATACGATCCATTGTTTTTGGGCACCAACACTAACTAAACCAATTTTTGTTATGAGTCATGTGGAAAGATACACTTGAGTCTATCAAGCATGCATTTTCACCTACATGAGTTACCAAGGATACAATCAAAACTTATTCTTCTTCTTCTTCTTCAGGGAAAAAAGGAAAAGGAAATATCATAAGAGGTATATAAGAAAAAATTATGAGAAATTTTTTATATTCTCTCTGAAGTACTACCTTAAGTAAATATTGATGAAGAAGAGTCACAAATTGATAAACTTAAAATACTAACCAATGCAATCACAATTTTAGATCATGAAATGGAAGAAGAGATGATGATGAGTGTTGAGAAGAGGCTAGAGCAAGAAATGATGGAGATGTTGCTACAAAATATTAAGCTTGAAAAAGTTGAAAATTATCTCAACTAGTCATAAAATTTAGCAACTCACTTCTAGATGTTGGTAAAATATTCATAAAGATATCCATACTAACCAACTTCATATTAGACTTAAAGACAAACACAAACTAGTTAGAATCTAGGTTGGCTACACTTGTAAATCAATTAGACCCCTTAAAAATTTAAATAATAGATAATAATACCAATCTAAAGGAACTAATATTCAAGGAGAGGGAACTCAAAGAAGAAGAGGACTAACTAAAAATGATATAGCTATAGTTCTAGGGATTACTGACCCCTCACATGGATATAATCCAAGCATACATCAAGAAGGTTGAAGAAATGGTAGGTACTCCAAGGATGAGTACAATTGACAGTATGGAAGAACTAGCATCTAGACTCCATGGAAAACATATTGCATTGTTAGCATTAATGGAGTCATGGGAGCACTCACTTGCAAGTACTAAGGTACACTTAAAATCCATAATTTATAAGCTATAAAACACCCTTTAATATATAGTTTTTCTTATAGTATAGGGCATTGTTTCCAAAAGGGGGAGTATAGGCGAATATAGAGAAAATCAAAATGAGGGAGTGTAGTAAATAGAGTATAGAGGTAATGAAAATCACAAGGAGAGTATATAGTCTATGGTAGGTGATAGTGAGCATTTTTTCCTCTTAAAAAATTAATTTAACTGATTCTCATAGAAATATGAAAAACAAATTACAAAAATAACAATTGAGTTTATGTAATAGAAAACTCTCTGCACTTTTTCAAGGAACAAGTACCTTACTAGAAAATATTCAATCTGATCTTATTTGCAAAAGAATATAAACCATTGGTATTTTTAACCATAAAATACTAAGGTAGAATAGAATGTGAAAATTTAATAACCATTTCAATCAAACAATAATGACTATCAAAATTATTAAAACTAGGATTAATAAATAATTTCTCTTCGATACTTCAGATAAAGGACTAACTCATATAAAAAAATAAAACACCTTCACATACAATTTATCTTCATAAGAAAATGAACCATATATATTAATAAATAGTAATATTCACCACTCAGATAGCTTCATATATAAAATAATAAGAATCTACATATATTTCGTTATATGAATTTTTAGAGGAAAAAAAACATAGATATTCAAAAAATAGTTTTTGATATGTTAGAGAGCTGACCCTAAATTAGTTTCAAGTCTTCACATAAATTGCCACACAAGGCTAGAAATAACCATAGTTAAAATTACCCCACCAGGGGTAGATATTTTTTAGTTTCCATAACTAACTTTAATGAATAAAAGTAAAGAGACAAAACTATGTCATCTAGCACCTCCTAAGTTCTTCCAAGTGTCCACGAGTCCTAAGATGGTGGGATAGAAACTAGCCAAGTAGTCTTCCAGTTCTCATAAGAGGTGGTGAATGTTGAAATGTATGTTGATGTGAAAACCCAAGATATGTGATCATTTTCTTCCATACTTTTTTATCCTTATGGATCTGCACAACCTTCTTATTGTGCATATCCAAATTCTTCTATTGATTATCAACAACGACTTCATACAAGAAATCCTAGAGAGTTCCTGCACAACTAGCATCTTCATTTCTTTTAGTTCTTCAAATTTCACCTGCATGTCCTTAATAACTTCTTCACTCGGCCTTATTGGTTTCTCTTCTAAACTATTACATTGCTTGTTGATCCATTGCATGTTAGTTAGGATAATGTCCTTTATCATTTCCATCTCTTTAAGAAAATCCTTAATTTCAGAGATGCCCTTGCAATAACTTCAGTTCTCCATTCAATGCACTCCCTTAAAACATAAAGGATTTTATCTTTTAAACTTGGGACTGGTCATTCTGCAAGGAATTTATGTAGGCCATATTTTTGTATTTCTTCTATCTACATGACTTCTTTAGCCCAGTTACCTTTTTCATTTTCACAAGTTTCAATATTTGACTCAACCTTTTTTATTATGTTAATGGCCTCCTTGTGAGATTAATTCAAATAGCTTATGATCTTGATGGCCTCATCTTTTACATGCTCTATTGAATCTTTGAATACCTTAGTGACTGCTCTATTTCTTTGCACATGGTCTAATAACTTCTGATTGATTGGGGACTTAATGTCAATTGGGACTTGCATTTCTCTCAAGGGAAAAGGCTTAGTATGTTGAATGGCATATATATATTGGGTCATATTCTTCATTTCTTCTTTCATTTCATGTTTTTCCTTGACATCTTTCCATACCATGTTGCCAATTTTCCTATTTAACACTTTGAAGATTTTCATGTCCACTACTCTTCTATCCATTATCAAGTCCACTTTTGATATTTGGTAATCTTGTATAGAGACATCATCACTTCCTTTTTCATTCACTGGTTTGGAAATTTCAGTCACCCAATGTCCAATATCTTCAATAAATAAAATTCTAGATTCAATCTTAGGATTCTTAATATTTGGTGTTTTAGCTAGGCACTTGTTAACTACATCTTCGATTGGATAATGACACAACACACTGCTTTTTGGCTATGAAATTATTGAGCCACTTTGGAGATATTAGAGTCTTCTTGGATGTCTCAAGGACACTTAGTAAAGAAAGGGAATCCATTGGAGAATTATTTGTGTCACCTTGAATTTTTTTACTTTTATACATATTGGGCAGGTTAGAATTAAGAACTAGTTCTTCTGATTTATCTCTTTCTAGAGTATCTAAGCCTACCAAGACTTTGAGATTTACTGGAGGATCCTTCTCTTTATTATTTATTTTGCTTCTTGAGTGGGTCATCTATATGCTAGGTTTGCCTTGAAGTTGAAATTGAACCTTTGGAGGGGCTAGTTCAACTTTAGGTTTAGGATCACCTAAAGTAAAATCATCAACAACAGGGTTAGTTGAAATTGAGGCTTTTCACAAAGATATCTTTTTCTTTGATTTCACTTGTTTTCTCAAGGTCTAAGAAATTATCTTAGAAGATTTCTTGTTTTGCAACTAATTTTCTACTCTCTTTATTACATTGGTTGTTATAGATTTCAACTTATTCTCCTCACTTTTAGTGCAATATATTTCTAGAATAGAGATGCCATCCATTTTCTCAAGATACTAAAGATAAAGCACATGTACATCCTCATCTTCTTCAACACCATCTATATTCAAATCAACCCTGAAGGTGACAATCTATAGTTAATATGATTTAGAACAATATAGACTAGAGATGAATGAATTATTCTCAGGTCCAAATGTATAAATAAAATTTCAAAACTCTTCAACAACTCAGATCTAACAATGAACAAGTACTCTATCATTACTGAATGCATAACATAAACTTTTAACAGTGCAGTCCACTATCCAATAGTATTTAACTTGCAAAACATAGAAATGTTCAAACCAAAACATTCACACAAGCATTAACAATAGGATTTATAGTGGAAACCCAATTTGGGAAAACCCACTTTGTAACATGTTACTAATATTTTCACTCTTCTAAAGTGAACTCTATGAAAAGACAACCCTATCAAAGGTCTATAAACACACTATCACGTGTGACCTGGTTAAAGGATTTCAACCACCCAGTTAAGAGTGCACCTTTTTAAAGGACTTACATAGATTCCATTAGAATGCAACCTTGTTCAAAGGATTTATACAAATGACTATTAGGTAAACCTTGATTAAAGGATTTCAAATTGATACAATTCTTAGAAACTAACAAGTGTTTGATCTGAAAACATACAACTCACTTTGCAAATAATAGATCCAATTCCATACATATATGCTAGCTTACTGACTATGATCTATTTCCATCTCCATCACTGATTTGCTCAGAAATCCCTTCAAGCAATCACAACTCCTTCTCCTTCATCCTTTTCTACTTATATAGTCAACAAAAACAATAACTCCAGCTTCCTCTTAACCTTCACACTTAGGTTTCCTTAATACCTCTTCGATTAGGTCGATCCAACTTTTGCTGCTTAATCTCCTCCCTAGATTTTAGGGTTAGGTCCGATCCATCAAATCCTTCCAGCTTTATGTACTTTATCCATTCTTCTAGAAACATCTCAAATCTCTTTATGGAATTACAATAAAATGGCTTATAGTGCATTAAATTCTTCCATACAATCAATAAATAAAATCAACACAATTTACATAGTCCAAGAATTCAGTTCTATGTCAGCTAGGAGTCTGAAATCTTCCTCAAACATAAAATAATGACACTTGGTCAATACTATGTTCAACTCAAAGGTCATCACTGGGTAGCCCAATCACCACTAAAACTATGTCCTTAGCTAATACTATCTTCCTTGGTAATAAATTGATGTGCGGTCAACACTGAATTTACTATGCATATACTGGCTCGGTCAGCACTAACAACACTCGGCTTAAACTAGATTTCTTCACTTTTTCTCGGTTAAGCCTACTTGTTTAGTCTTACTTCTTACTTAGATAAGTAATACATTATCTTATCATTGTGCCACATAATCAAATACCCATTGAAGTATCAAGGTAACTCAACCTTTCCTCAGGTGCTATTGTTATCAACCTTGCCCTATTCCTCCTTAATAATCAAATAGATATAGTACTTTATTAGATAGAAAATGTCTTACCAGTTAAGGTTTGACATCAATGACAATACAATAATTGCTTTAATTGTAGTTTCTAATAATCTCCCTCTTTGGTGTTGATGGAAACACCATATGAATAACACATGAATCACCATCCAATCCAAAACTTATCTTTCCATCAGAAATATTTATAATATCCTTAGCTTCATTTTGATTCAATCAATTAGCCTTTCTTCCATGACTATCCACACAATAACTTCCACTTGATCTCTTCTTTGTTCCTTTTCTCTAAATCTCTCCCTCTTACTTGATCTTCCATGAAATCTCACCATGTGTTTTCATCTTATTCATCTCCCTCTTTGACAATAATATCAAAGCAACAACTAAAACATACATCCTTTAGATGTAGATATCATCTTGTCAGTTCAGTAACAATATCCCTCCCTCTGTCATATTTTCTTATGATTGATTATCAGCTTTGTTGTACTTTTCAAAACTCTAGGCTACTCCTAAAGTGTGACCTTTCTCTACATCAATTTTTTAGATACTCTTTGCATCACATTTAATGCAGTGATCCTAGCTTGACTAGGTAGCCTTAGTTACGAGAAGAACCCCTAATTTTCCTCTTAAATATTCATGAGATTCTTTAGGTAAAGCTTTAGTGAATATGTCTGCTAGTAGATGACAACTAGTTTAGTGATCTCTTCTTTCATGCCTACCAACAATTGCTTAATCCATTCCAAGTTTGAACAATTCACTGTTATGACTACATACTTAGCTTTAGTTGCAGATTGGGAAATTCAATTTTGTTTCTTGCTTGTCTAGGAAACTAACGTCTATCCAAGAAAGAAATCTCCACCACTAGTACTCTTTCTATCATCCACATTTCCTGCCCAATCTACATCAGTATAGACTCTTAGATCAATTATTTCATGCTTCTTGTAGTATAGTCCATAATCTGTAGTCCCTTTCAAATATCTCATTATCCTTTTTATAGCCATCATGTGAGTTTCCTTAGGATTGGTAGATAATCTTGCCACAATCCCAACTACTAGAGCAATATCTGGTCTACTATGACTAACATACTGCAGTTTTCAAATCATGGACCTATACAAAGTCTAGTTAACTTTAGCAACATCATCATTTTTTGAGAATTTTTGTCCAGTAGCCATAGGAGTGCTTACTGGCCCTAAATCCTCCATACCAAAGGTTTTCAGTATCTCATGAACATATTTAGACTGGGTAATGAAAATAACTTTCTCCATATGATATACTTGTAAACCAACAAATAATTTTATCTCCCCAAACATACCCATTTCAAATTTAGTTTGCTTTTCATTTGAAAATTTGTTACATAGGGCATCTTCTCCACCAAATATAATATCATCTACAAAAATCTTAGCCAACAAGATTCCTTTACCTTCTTCATCTATCATGTATAGATTGATGGTGTCATTTGTCCTTGAGAAAGCTATCTATATTAGGTAATTGTGCAACCTCCTATACCATGCTCTAGGGGATTTCTTTAGTCCATACAATGCTTTATTCTATTTGCAAACCATGTGTCTCTTGTTTGGATCAATAAATCCTCTAGGTCAATGTACACTTCTTCCTCTAATATACCATTTAAAAATGTAGTCTTGACATCCATTTGGTATACCTTTAAATATTTGTAGGTAGCATATGAAAGTAGAGTTCTTACTCCTTCCAATCTTACTCCAAGGGAAAATGTCTCCCTATAATCTATTCCTTCTTCTTGTGGATAGCCTTTGCATACCAGCCTTGCTTTGATCCTTGTGATTTGTCCATGTTCATTCAACTTGTTTCTAAATACCCATTTTGTTCCAATGACATTTTTGTTTTCTGGTCTCACCACCAGAGTCCAAATATCATTCTTCTCTATTTGGTCTATCTCCTCATTCATGGCTTGAATTCATTCTTCATTTTCTAGTGCCTCCCTTGTTGTCTTAGGCTTGAATTCACATAGTAAACATGTAGGGTCTCTTAACTTGCTTCTGGTTAGAACTCTAGTTCCTTTGCCTCCAATGATTTGTTTAGGCTTGTGATGTCTCCTTACATATTGTGCCAAAATAGGTTCTACTCTCTTTTCTTCTTGCTCTTCAAGTTCATCAATAAGATTGTCATATTCAGCTTCTGAATGCTCAACAACTTCTTCTTGATAGTTAGCAACATCCTGCTATTTCTCAACATTTTGTTCTTGTCACTCGGCATTGTTTCCCTGATGCTCGACATTGCTTACCTGAGACTTTACATCAGGTGTAAGTTTTTCACTTGCCTCTCTTTCTTCTATATAGACAAAAGATCTATAATATTCTAGTTCTCTCTTTCTTTCCTGTTCATTTTTCTCTGCATAATCATCAACCTTGACATTTACACTTTCTATAATTTTATTAATGTTAGAGTTCAAACACTTGTAAGCTTTTCTTTTTGTGGAATAACCTAGGAATATGCCCTCATCACTTTTCGCATCAAAGTTTCCATTCTTATTGTCTTTTATTATATAGCATTTTCTCCCAAAAATTCTAAAGAACTTTACATTAGGTGCATACCCATGCTATTACTCATAAGGTGTAATATTTGTACCTTTTTTTATATTTACTCAGTTTAGGGTATAAACAACTATACTTACAACTTCTCTCCAGTACTTTTGTACAATATTCTTCTCGATCATTAATGTCCAAGTGCACAATCCATGATAAATCTATTTATTCTCTCTACTATGCCATTATGTGGAGGTGTTCTAGGTGCAGACATTTGTCTCTCAATTCCTCTATCATTGCAGAACATATTAAACTCATTTGATATGAATTCTCCACATCGGTCAGATCTCAGACACTTTAGGTTCCTACCTATCTCCTTTTAACCTTAGCCAAATACCACTTAAAAAACTAAAAAGCATCAGATTTTTCTTTTAAAAACATTACATTCATCATTCTAGTGTAATCATTTACAAACAAAATAAAATATCTACCACCACAATAGCTTTGTACACCCATAGGTCCAAAAAGGTTAGTATGAATCAAATCTAAAGCATTTTCAAAAGTAAAAGTCTTGCTCTTGAAACTAGACTTTGTCATCTTACCCAAGTGACATTGTTTACACATTACATTATCAAGTTTCTTCAATCTTGACAATCCTGTCACTTTCTTCTTTTTACTAATCTCTACCAGATTATCAAAGTTAACATGACTTAGCTTCTTATGCCATAACCATATATCATCAAGTTGTGAAATCATACATGTCTCTTCAGATAGGTCTAGATAGAACAAAGTACTTATTGTTTGTCCTCCACTACCAATCAGTTCACCAGTGGCATCAAATAATTTATCCTTCCTGTGATAAATTTCCACTTAGTAGCTAGTGCTATTAAGTTGTGCAACATTTAGCAGATTATAGTTAAGACCTTCAACCCAATAAGCATTTTCACAAGTGATCTTATCAATCAACTTAATCAATCCTTTACCCCTAACAAGACATGGTGTATCATTACCAAATTTAACACTTCTACCTTTTTAATGATCTAAAGTATCAAACTTAATTTTATCACCAGTCATGTGGTGTGAGAAACCACTATCAATAATCCACTTATCATTTTTGTTCACATAGGATATGAGTGCAGTTTTCTCATCCTCATCGGACTCATCTTTCATAGAAACATAGACTACTTGAATTTCAATATCATCACTATTAGTGTCAGTTTCATCTTCAACAATATAGCATGATCTCTTACCTTTCCCCCGGAGTCATTGTACCTTCGGTAGCCTCTATCTTCTCTTTTATCTTTGTGCCTGATATCTCTTTCCTCATCCTTGTCATCCCTATCAAGACATCTTGTAGCTTTATGAACAACTTTATTACATGAGAAACATATGATAGGGAGTTTACCTTTATACTTTCCTTTTCCCCTTTTCAATCTTCTAGCCATAAGAGGTTCAAGATCCTCTCATTCTTCATCAAAAGTGTCACTTTCAATTTCACTCTCACTTATGCATGTTTCTTTTTCTTTCTCTGACTTATTTAGAACCATTTGTGACTTGAATGTAGATTCAACATTAGCAATAGTGAAGTTATCAAAATTAGAAAGTTCAAAAGTAGTAAGCTTACCAACAAGACTTTCCAAAGTAAGAACATTGCTAGGGTTACATCTAGATCCTTGAATTACTAAAATTTTGATGGCATAAATAGGACACAAAGTTCTCAAAACATTTCCAACAAAAGTCTCATCATCAATAGTTCCATTAGCTCCTCTAATAGTATTTACAAATTTCATCCTACCACAATATTGTGCAATTTTCTCACCTTCTTGCATTTTCATTTCATCAAATTTACCTCTCAGGATTTCAACTTTTGTCCTTAGTACATTTATGTCACCACCATAGGATTTTGCAAGAGTGTCCCACATTTTATTTGCATTAGTGTATTTTTTTATTTCTTCAAATTTAGGATAGCTTAAGGTGGATGTAATCTCCAACATTGCATGATTGTGCTCTTGTTTAGCTCTCATCTCCTTAGTAGTCAGAGGTGCAATAGGTGTAACATAGTCATGTTCAACATAATACTTTGTTGAGTCACCAATACTAGCTAGATACCATTTCATCAAACTTTTCCATGTAGGGAAGTTCTCCTTATTTAGCTTCGGTACCTCCTTGTTATACATCCTGATCATTTACCTCAAGTACCTTTAAACTTATTCTCTATAAGCACCAAAAACCCTAATACCAATTGTTAATATGATTTAAAACAATAGAGAGGGGGGATGAATCAGTCATTCTCAAGTCTAGATGTATAAATAAACTTTCAAAACTATTCAAAAACTTAGATCTAACAACCAACAACTACTTGGTCATTAATGAATGCATAACAGAAACATATAATAGTGCAATCCACTATCCAATAGTATTTAACTTGCAAAACATAGAAATGTTCAAACCAAAACATTCACACAAGCATTAACAAAAGGATTTATAGTGGAAACCCAATTTGGAAAAAACCACTTTGTAACATGTTACTGATATTTTCACTCTTCTGAAATGAGCTCTTTGAAAAGCCAACCCTATCAAAGGTTTACAAACACACTATCAGGTGTGACCCCATTAAAGGATTTCAACCACCTAGTTAAGAGTGTTCCTTCTTAAAGGACTTACATACATTCCATTAGAATGCAACCTTGTTCAAAAGATTTATACAAATGAATGTTAGGTCAACCAAGATTAAAAGATTTCAAACTAATACAATTCTTAGAAAGTAATAGCAGTGTTTGATCTAAAGACATACAATTCACTTTGCATATAACAAATCCAATTCCATACACATATGCTAGCTTATTGACTATGATCTACTTCTATATTCATCACTAATCTTCTCAGAAATCCCTTGAAGAAATCACAGTTCCTTCTCCTTCAGCCTTTTCTTCTTATATAGTCAATAAAAACAACTCCAACTTCCTCTCAACCTTCATATTTAGGTTTCCTTAATACCTCTTTGATTAGGTCAATCCAAATTTTGTTGCTTGATCTCCTCTATAGATTTTAGGGTTAGGTCAGATTCATCAAATCCTTCCAACTTTATGTTCTTCATCCATTCTTCCAGGATCAACTCAAATCTCTTTATGGAATTGCAATAAAATAGTGTATAGTGCATTAAATGCTTCCATACAATCAATAAATAAAATCAACATGATTTACATAATCCAAGAATTCAACTATGTCAGCTATGAAACTAAATTCTTCCTCAAATGTAAATTATTGATGCTCAGTCATATTGTGGTCAACTCCTCAGTCATCACTGGGTAGCCCGGTCACCACTGAAACTATTTCCTCAGCTAATACTATCTTCCTCAGCAATAAATTGATGTTTGGTCAACATTGAATTTACTTGGCATATACTGGCTCAATCTACACTAACATCACTCAACTTAAACTAGATTTCTTTACTTTTGCTTAGTTAAGCCTACTTGTTTAGTCTTACTTCTTGCTTAGATAAGCAATACATTATCTTATCATTGTGCCACATAATCAAGTACCCATTAAAGTATCAAGATAACTCAACCTTTCCTTAGGTGCTATTGTTATCAACCTTTCCCTAATCCTTCTCAATAATCAAATAGATATAGTAGTTTCTTAGATAGCAACATTCTTACCAGTTAAGGTTTGACATCAATGCCAATACAACAATTTCTTCAATTTTCCAACATCTACCTCAAGGTCATTATGGACCAAAGTCTTCTTCTAACCTCTAAATCATCTGAGTAATTATCCCAATATTTCTTCAGCTCTTGTATATGCATACATGTGGATAGGACATTTAGGTTAGCTTTAGAGAAAACCTCTAGATTCAAAATTATCTCTAGAGAAGTAAGGTTTCAAATTTAGAAATTGAAGCTCACCCTCCATAGCCAGAGCATCTCTAAATATCTTGCATATATAGTGGTGAAGATCTTCTAGAAACAAAACCCCAAAGGATTTCTTAGAGATTCATAATTTTTTTTCAACAATAACTAGCTATCTACAAATCTCCAATAAAACCACACCATCGAAACAATATCATGGTAGCTTCAGAGGATCTTCATGCAAATATCCAACTCTAATGTAGGTAAATTTGGGGGATTAAATAAAGTAACATTTATAGATATTTATTACCTTCATGGATTCTTTAGTATGCTTGTTATTTTATTTACTTCATAGCTTAAAGACCAATTTTCCAAAAAGTACATCATTAACTCTTCTAAATTCTGCAACAAACCTCTCATTCTATAAATGTTTGTAATATTCATAAATCCTCATATCCTTTCTCAAAGACTCATGGGGTAAACCCCCCAATCCTTACAACAAGCTATTATATAAAAGAGGGAAGAAGTCATATAAACAGGAGTCAAATTGGTTAAATTCAGAAGCTCTCTATGAAGTTTCTCAGCTATAAACTCATCCTAGACAATAAATTTCTCTCCCCCCTATATTTTCTAGATAAAGAAATATATCCAGTCTTCCCAATGAAAAGCATGCTTATTTCCTTTTATTTTGTTTAAAAGGAAAAAAATATCAACTATCTCCTTTCTAAAGTGTTCAATAGTCAAGGATTTTGGCATCTGGGAGCCTCCTTTTCTTGGCTTTGATAACCAACTCTGTGAAATGAGGGAAGTGATTTTTTTTTTATCTTATTGATATACACAAGTTTCCTTTGGAAAGGTCCAAGGTTTGTAGGGATATTTGTGAGGAATTTTCAATGCCACTATGAGTGTTTCCCTACTAATTTTTACTAAAATTTCTCTTGATGGATTTTTGTTACACCTATTGCTAGCATCATACTTATCTGCACATTCTAGCACTAACATAGGACACACCAAGGTACGTGGAAAGCGTACAACTTTTGTAACGCCCCGCCAGGCAACCCAAGAGGACAAGACATAAAACCTCTATAAAATGAAAGTAGTGAATTTTTTATTAATTTATTTATTTATTTTAACTAGAATAATATTCATCATTACACTTCATATTTCTAAAAGAAGAAATAATTTTCTACTACTTGAATATAAGATTTATACAACTTAAGTCCTCTCAAGTTCCCTAACGTCGCTACCTAAGCAACATCATATAAACCATTTACATGCATAAGATATTCACGGAATCATGAGCTTAAAAGATCTACATTCATTTTAATGCACCAAGTTAAATGTCCCTAACTTATTTCTTTTATTAAACATAGGTTAATCATCCAACATCATTATTCCTTTTATCAACTCATTCCATAAATTCATATTGATTTCATCTACATCTACTATCCTTTATATCACTTTTCTCTAATAATTTAGGTAAGAGATTAATATTCATTAAGGTAGGCATTATCCTAGGTATTTCATTAATATGAACCAAGTATTAACATTATAATCAAGTTACTATTTTATTGCATTGTTTCATAACCATTCATTGTTAATAATTCCAATCACTAACCTATCATTTCTCAATAATTTCCTTGGATCCTTTCATCAAGAGAGAATACATTATTTTTGTGATACATCATTATATATAACTATATTTAAGATTATTTCCTTTACATATGCACAACATAAGAGGATAGGAGAAATAACATAAACACTTTCTTTTAATGCTAGTAACATGTCCAATATTCCACATTATTTTCCCTTTCTTTTACCTAGAACTACCCATTCCCTTATGCATTGCTTTGAATTGAAATTACATCAATACTACAAGACTCCTTTTAGGAGATTAAAAATTACATGAATTCAAATACATAAGTACATCTCAACATATTAAAATATCCAATAAGAAATCTTCAACTGCAGATCTGGAAAGGAATATGTGCTAGGGTCATCCAGAGAATCACGAACAATACCTCGATATAAATATTAACCACCCAACCATGTGGAACCAATAGGCCCACTCCCTCGAGCTAGGAGATAGAACCAAAGGCCCATACAAGAGGTAACAACTAGAAAATTCCTAAGGTGGTGATTAAAGTTCCCCAAAGTCACAACAAAAAGGAAAAGACAAGAAGACCACAAGGAATACCAGAGGCATGATCAAATTTGATAGAGACTCTAAGCTACAAGCTAGGTGAGTGTCATCGCATAGCCCTCACCCCTTGGGTTGTCCTGGTACTAGCCACTCTTGGCCCCGGCCCCCAAGTAGGCACATGCGGAACCGAATGCCTCTCGTACAGACAAGGTCATTCAGTTGTACCTACGCATAGGTACCTTCTCCCACTCCCATCCTTAGTCTTTAATAGCACTAAAGGCATGGGCGAGGCACAATTAATCTTGATTAATGTGTAATTTCTCATTCCAATAATCTCCCATTTCCAATTCATTTATTTAGGTTATCACTTGATTAAATAACTCATAGTAGGTTATCCTGGTACTAGCCACTTAGGGCCCCGACCCCTCACTATGAGCCACTCACCTAGTGTACTTAGGTTCCCTAACATACATATAAAAATCATAAGAACATAATAGATTCATCATCAAGAATTCATATCAATTCCATAACAATATTTGATTGAGTTTAGGAAAACATATGTTGTCCCTATTCCACTTGACAACCCTAAACACAGTATGGCATTCAGAATGTTCCAAACATATAAGAAGACATCCAAGTGATATTATAAACATATTCAAAGTATAAATAGATCCAATTAACTAAAAACAAATTCTAATAGCCTCTGGTAACCATACGAAACCTTAAAACTTAATGATGTTCTTAAATTGAATTATTTCAAGCAAGGATTAAATGCAAAGAATAGTCATCATAGAACAGTCATCCATATCTTCCACAAAACATAAAATAAAGAAAATATCTTCAGTGGAGATTTAGATAACATAATTATGGACTCTCAATTTTATTTTTAAGAAGATCCAATGTTGGGAAAGAAAGTTATGACTTCTAGTTTAAAACAGAAAATTCTGGTTAGGGTTCAGACCTGCCTTCACTAAAACGGTTGTAATTTTCACAAAACATAATTAAAATTCACCAAACCAATTGGAAATGAAAGATAAGACTTAAGAGAATATTTGATATCAAATTTAGACTTTTATATAATCATATCAGCCTGTAGCATACGAATACATTTGACAGAAAATTTGGAATCAAGAATGGACAGGCCTAGTCTGCCAAAATGTCAAAAATAAGGCATTAATTTGACCCTAAAAATAAAATCAAAGAGATACCCATTTGAGATCTATGAATTCTACTTCCAGAAAATCAATTTAGTAAAACCATAGATGCAATTTAAATTGTTATAATAACAGATCTCCAAAAATGGGTTGCTAAAAACCCTAGGAAAACACATGCCAATTCTTACAAACAAAAACTCAAAACTTTAAAATAACCATACAAATGAAAAGTACAGATATAATAAATAATGATAATATATAAATAGATCTATAATCTATCAGATACATCAAGTAACTAAAATATTCAATCCATACCTCATGTCCTACGAAGGTTGAATCGAAGAAGGAAGGAAACAAAAGAGAAGACAAATCCAAACTTGAGATGCATCCTTCAAACCCTATCCACTTTCAGAAATCTCCATGAAAGAAAGAAATAATTCCATAGAAAAGTATCCCTCTCTCAACTACCAAAATTCTCACAAAAATGTCTTTCTCCCAAAAGAAAAGATAACCAAAAATTCTTAAAGACATGCTTACAAAGTCTCCTTCACATCTCCAAGTTTTCTCTCCAAAATCTCCATGAAAAGTAAGGCCATCCTCTCCTCAATGCTTCAGCCCCAAAATCCCCCTCCCTTCAAATGAGAAACTAGTGCATATAAATAGATTTCCAAAGGTTGAGAGGAAAAGTAACCAATTCCCAACTAACTCTTAACTAAAGGGTATTATAAAATAACTTAATATCATACAACTATATTACTCAAATATACAATAAAAGATTATTTGTATTTATTCATACACACATGTAATATTATCCTAACATATATGCATATGCCATCATTAATTACATCAATATCTATATATATAACCTATCCTCATTATTAATAATTAACAATTGAGAATAATATACCTCGCATTATTTAATATTTAATTATTAATAATATTATACTTTACATTAATCCCGAAATATACACCATCAACAATATCTACAATAATTAACATATAATCACATATAAATTATATATATATATATATATATATATATATATATATATATATATATATATATATATATATATATATATATATATATATATATATATATATATATATATATATACATATATGTGTGCACCCATATATATATTTCCATATATATATATATATATATATATATATATATATATATATATATATATATATATATATATATACATGCCAAATACCAAACACTATAGTCTATAAGATTATGAAGTAATAGATAACAATATTATTACCTATTTATAATTACTATAGGATATAACACTGAGGTAGAATAAAATCACATGCCTCAAAATAAATCTAATCATCGAAAGAGGCCATAAAAATCAACTATGAAACATATTGAGAAAACTATAAGATCAAACAATGTCAACCAAAGTCAACAAGGAAAGTCAAGCCAAACTCCTGAAACACAACATAGAAAGATTAACTAAGAATCATACCAAGAAGGAGAAATAAATAAAATGAGAAAACAAATCATACAACCAAATGAATTCAAGTGGCCACAAGGCACTAACTACAATCATGCCCAACCGGGTGCGTTGGATCTGGGTTTTTGACCCAAAGGTTGACTGACAAAGAAGGAACCCTAATATTTCCAAATTGGAATAATGATAAAAGAAGACTCATGTAGGGGCCTTAGTACTATCTCCATAACAACAACCATCGAGGATTTGAGGGCATGCTCAGACCTGTGAAGCTAGGTGAAGTCGATGCTCGGTACTTGCAAGCCTGCATCATAAAGAAGAAATACATATGCACGGATATACGTATAAAAGAAAACATTACAGACAAATGACCAGGATCGATACATCGTGTGGACCTCAGCTATGTGAGTAACTACGACTTCATCCTGAATCATGAAAACACATCATATATATATATATACACTCAAAGCATGTAGCATCATCATAACGAAGGTTAGAATCTCAAGCATTGTGTTAGTCTCTTATCAATACTAATAATAAATCAACATAATCAAATCATCAAGTGAGATACAAGATTCATCCAAAGTAACCTTAATAGAAGAAAATATAAATAACCACATATATATCTATCAAGTACATATCATATAACATCCTAACTATGTTCATAAAGGTCTTGTAGGTACTCAATACATACATGGAGATAAATACATACAAAAGTGATACCTTTAGATAGTATGTCTGATATTAGAATCATTGAGTACTAGCTTATGAAATTATTATAAACAACTATAGGAATAGATCAAACAAGTATCGTGTACAAATTAAGCTATAAGAAAATATCGAAGGATCTTAATTCTTTCAAAAACACAAAACTTATATTAGGGTTAGAGGGGTATTACATCTTCCCCCACTAAGATTCGACTTACTCTTGGAAGTCGGGAAGGTGAACTATATATCGCACATTAGCTAACAGAATTGTAATATTACTATTCTAGAACCTCATTTAATGACTGCACACATACTTCTCCTATCAAGAGTTTTGGTAAATTCTATCTTATTACAACTTTAGTGTAGATTAACTCAGTTCAATTAGTAATAACTTTTAAAAAGAATTAACTATGTGATTCTATCACTTTATGCAGTAAGTTTGTTAACAAGATACTTGAAATTACATAAAAATTATTGTTATCAAGTCGAAACTCTAAGATATTCATGTTTACTCACTAATATCAATATTTTATGAAATTGCATATTTTACTAACTGAGATTATCACTTCCTTTCACAATATCAAAGTTCCTATCTATGGTAACCAGTATAAAAAGAAAGAAATAATTTATGATATATTTTCTCTTTTGAGACATAATCTAACCCTACATAATACAACCTATGAGACCTTATTACAAATAGGGTCCAAAATTTGTGTCCCTTACAAGCTATGAATACCAAACATAGAGAGGTATGTAACATTTATATTTTTTATGATCATGAAGGGAATACATCAAATAATTTTTATTTACTTTTGTAATCATGAAAATAAAACAATCTAGATACTTGAAACTTACCATTTTCATTAACACATAGTTTTATAAGAAATATTCCTTTCCATCAAAGCTTTAAGTAGAATTCCAGTGACATAGGACACACAAATTTTACAATATACATATTCTAAGTCATCTTTCACAATAGTTGTAGTGCTTGATTTCCAAAAACACATTCACACCCTAGAGGAGATCTAAACAATTTACAATTTATTGCACTATTATTCATTAAGTTGGGATCCCTTCTTAAAGCTTACTATTTATCTATGCACTTTTCCCTAATTTGCATGTCAGGAGGTTTCCATATAGCATTTACTTAAGAGTTATTTCAAATTCTTTATTTCATAATGATCATAGATCCATCAAGAGAGAAAGAAGTATACGAGTCCTACTACTATAACCACAACATCTAAATTAATAACATTAACTACTGTACATAACTTTAATTTATACCCTTTACCTATTTGAAACATTACCCTCATACATTTTAAAATTTTGAGATAACATCAGTTCTAAGTAGAAATTGAGTAAGGTACATTTCTATAACATTTATTTACCACAACAACTCCTTATTCATAGTTTTTCAATCACTTAATGTTGTTAATTTCTTACTGCTATGGTGTTGATCACAATGTATACAAAACATGAATTTGTTTCCAAAATACCCATCTAGGATCCTAACTATTCACTAGGCATTTTGCAAGACATATATTTAATAAAAACACTTCTATCATTAGTACAGATAATCCATCATCACACATACTCTTCCCTAAAATTTCTTGATTATGTTATCTTAAATCCTTTTTGTGCAATTTAATAAGATATGCAGAAAGGATATAACTTCTTACCAAGATAGGGACAAAAATTCCTCTTCCTAAATGAAAATGTGAATTATAGCCTATGATAAAATCTTGGGGACATAGGTCCTTCACCCAAGGGTTTCCTAATTGAGTATTTACAAATTTTTCTAATATATTATTGCCTTGTCTAAACAATTTTAGTCATGCAAAACTTATTTCTTAAGAGGGAAGAGAGAGAGAGAGAGAAATACATATGACAGTAGATTATTTGTTCTTTATTTATTTATTTATTTATTTTTCACTTCTTTCCTAGGTACATATTATTAGCCATGTAATTTAATTATTTCCCTTTTAATCCTATCAAGTACTACCACAATCATTTCTTTCTTTTAAGGATCAAAAAAAAAAATCTATTTCTAAGATACCTTGAGTAGGATAAAATTCCACTAGGTATTTGTAAGAAGATAGAGTGCACAACATTATATTATAGGTAGGATCAGGGGGTAATATTATTTACGACCATAATTAAGATTCAAAATATTTAGTATCCTTTAACTTTTGACCCTTCTAGGGATACCATTACCTTTTAAGAAAACAAACACAAGTCTCAAGAATTCTTCGTCATTCCATTAATATTATAGGAAACATACACTTAACACATCATTGATCTCATTATGCAAAAACATAAGTAATTGTTAGAATATAACTCAATCATAGAGGAATAGGTGTGCCCTTGTAAGACAATACAACATGAGAACACGAGATGTAGCATTCGTTTCCTAAGATTCAAGTTTTAGCATAACAACATAATCCAAAAAGAGACAAAGTGAAGATACTCAAGGTTATGCATAGGTGAGCTATGAGTCCCAGAGTTCCCAGTGTAGAAATCTAGGGCTCTGATACCAGATGTAACACCCCGCTAGGCAACCCAAGAGGACAAGACATAAAACCTCTATAAAATGAAAGTAGTGAATTTTTTATTAATTAATTTATTTATTTTAACTAGAATAATATTCATCATTACACTTCATATTTCTAAAAGAAGAAATAATTTTCTACTACTTGAATATAAGATTTATACAACTTAAGTCCTCCCGGGTTCCCTAACGTCGCTACCTAAGCAACATCATATAAACTATTTACATGCATAAGATATTCACGGAATCATGAGTTTAAAAGATCTACATTCATTTTAATGCACCAAGTTAAATGTCCCTAACTTATTTCTTTTATTAAACATAGGTTAATCATCCAACATTATTATTCCTTTTATCAACTCATTCCATAAATTCATATTGATTTCATCTACATCTACTATCCTTTATATCACTTTTCTCTAATAATTTAGGTAAGAGATTAATATTCATTAAGGTAGGCATTATCCTAGGTATTTCATTAATATGAACCAAGTATTAACATTATAATCAAGTTACTATTTTATTGCATTGTTTCATAACCATTCATTGTTAATAATTCCAATCACTAACCTATCATTTCTCAATAATTTCCTTGGATCCTTTCATCAAGAGAGAATACATTATTTTTGTGATACATCATTATATATAACTATATTTAAGATTATTTCCTTTACATATGCACAACATAAGAGGATAGGAGAAATAACATAAACACTTTCTTTTAATGCTAGTAACATGTCCAATATTCTACATTATTTTCCTTTTCTTTTACCTAGAACTACCCATTCCCTTATGCATTGCTTTGAATTGAAATTACATCAATACTACAAGACTCCTTTTAGGAGATTAAAAATTACATGAATTCAAATACATAAGTACATCTCAACATATTAAAATATCCAATAAGAAATCTTCAACTGCAGATCTGGAAAGGAATATGTGCTAGGATCATCCAGAGAATCACGAACAATACCTCAATATAAATATTAACCACCCAACCATGTGGAACCAATAGGCCCACTCCCCCGAGCTAGGAGATAGAACCAAAGGCCCATACAAGAGGTAACAACTAGAAAATTCCTAAAGTGGTGATTAAAGTTCCCCAAAGTCACAACAAAAAGGAAAAGACAAGAAGACCACAAGGAATACCAGAGGCATGATCAAATTTGATAGAGACTCTAAGCTACAAGCTAGGTGAGTGTCATCGCATAACCCTCACCCCTTGGGTTGTCCTGGTACTAGCTACTCTTGGCCCCGGCCCCTAAGTAGGCACATGCGGAACCGAATGCCTCTCGTACAGACAAGGTCATTCAGTTGTACCTACACATAGGTACCTTCTCCCACTCCCATCGTTAGTCTTTACTAGCACTAAAGGCATGGGCGAGGCACAATTAATCTTGATTAATGTGTAATTTTCCATTCCAATAATCTCCCATTCCCAATTCATTTATTTAAGTTATCACTTGATTAAATAACTCATAGTAGGTTATCCTGGTACTAGCCACTTAGGGCCCCGGCCCCTCACTATGAGCCACTCACCTAGTGTACTTAGGTTCCCTAACATACATATAAAAATCATAAAAATATAATAGATTCATCATCAAGAATTCATATCAATTCCATGACAACATTTGAGTGAGTTTAGGAAAACATATGTTGTCCCTATTCCACTTGACAACCCTAAACCCAGTATGGCATTCAGAATGTTCCAAACATATAAGAAGACATCCAAGTGATATTATAAACATATTCAAAGTATAAATAGATCCAATTAACCAAAAACAAATTCTAATAGCATCTGGTAACCATACGAAACATTAAAACTCAATGATGTTCTTAAATTAAATTATTTCAAGCAAGGATTAAATGCAAAGAATAGTCATCATAGAACAGTCATCCATATCTTCCACAAAACATAAAATAAAGAAAATCTCTTCAGTGGAGATTTAGATAACATAATTATGGACTCTCAATTTTATTTTTAGGAAGATCCAACGGTGGGAAAGAAAGTTATGACTTCTGGTTTAAAACAGAAAATTCTGGTTAGGGTTCAGACCTGCCTTCACTAAAACGGTTGTAATTTTCACAAAACATAATTAAAATTCACCAAACCAATTGGAAATGAAAGATAAGACTTAAGAGAATATCTGATATCAAATTTTGACTTTTATATGATCATATCAGCCTGTAGCATACGAATAGATTTGACAGAAAATTCGGAATCAAGAATGGACAGGCATAGTCTGCCAAAATGTCAAAAATAAGGCATTAATTTGACCCTAAAAATAAAATCAGAGAGATACCCATTTGAGATCTGTGAATTTTACTTACAGAAAATTAATTTAGTAAAACCATAGATGCAATTTAAATTGTTATAACAACAGATCTCCAAAAATGGGTTGCTAAAAATCCTAGGAAAACACATGCCAATTCTTACAAACAAAAACTCAAAACTTTAAAATAACCATACAAATGAAAAGTAAAGATATAATAAATAATGATAATATATAAATAGATCTATAATCTATCAGATACATCAAGTAACTAAAATATTCAATCCATACCTCATGTCCTACGAAGGTTGAATCAAAGAAGGAAGGAAACAAAAGAGAAGACAAATCCAAACTTGAGATGCATCCTTCAAACCCTATCCACTTTCAAAAATCTCCATGAAAGAAAGAAATAATTCCACAGCAAAGAATCCCTCTCTCAACTACTGAAATTCTCACAAAAATGTCTCTCTCCCAAAAGCAAAGATAACCAAAAATTCTTAAAGACATGCTTACAAACTCTCCTTCACATCTCCAAGTTTTCTCTCCAAAATCTCCATGAAAAGTAAGGCCATCCTCTCCTCAATGCTTCAGCCCCAAAATCCCCCTCCCTTCAAATGAGAAACTAGTGCATATAAATAGATTTCCAAAGGTTGAGAGGAAAAGTAACCAATTCCCAACTAACTCTTAACTAAAGGGTATTATAAAATAACTTAATATCATACAACTATATTACTCAAATATACAATAAAAGATTATTTGTATTTATTCATACACACATGTAATATTATCCTAACATATATGCATATGCCATCATTAATTACATCAATATCTATATATATAACCTATCCTCATTATTAATAATTAACAATTGAGAATAATATACCTCGCATTATTTAATATTTAATTATTAATAATATTATACTTTACATTAATCCTGAAATATACACCATCAACAATATCTACAATAATTAACATATAATCACATATAAATTATATATATATATATAAATACATATATGTGTGCACCCATATATATATTTCCATATATATATATATATATATATATATATATATATATATATATATATATATATATATATATATATATATATATATATATATATATATATATATATATATATATATATATATATAGATACATGCCAAATACCAAACACTATAATCTATAAGATTATGAAGTAATAGATCACAATATTATTACCTATTTATAATTACTATAGGATATAACACTGAGGTAGAATAAAATCACATGCCTCAAAATAAATCTAATCATCGAAAGAGGCCATAAAAATCAACAATGAAACATATTGAGAAAACTATAAGATCAAACAAGGTCAACCAAAGTCAACAAGGAAAGTCAAGCCAAACTCCTGAAACACAACATAGAAAGATTAACTAAGAATCATACCAAGAAGGAGAAATAAATAAAATGAGAAAACAAATCATACAATCAAATGAATTCAAGTGGCCACAAGGCACTAACTACAACCATGCCCAACCGGGTGCGTTGGATCTGGGTTTTTGACCCAAAGGTTGACTGACAAAGAAGGAACCCTAATATTTCCAAATTGGAATAATGACAAAGGAAGACTCAAGTAGGGGCCTTAGTACTATCTCCATAACAACAACCATCGAGGATTTGAGGGCATGCTCAGACCTGTGAAGCCAGGTGAAGTCGATGCCCGGTACCTGCAAGCCTGCATCACAAAGAAGAAATACATATGCACGGATATACGTATAAAAGAAAACATTACAGACAGATGACCAGGATCGATACATCGTGTGGACCTCAGCTATGTGAGTAACTACAACTTCATCCTGAATCATGAAAACACATCATATATATATACACTCAAAGCATGTAGCATCATCATAACGAAGGTTAGAATCTCAAGCATTGTGTTAGTCTCTTATCAATACTAATAATAAATCAACATAATCAAATCATCAAGTGAGATACAAGATTCATCCAAAGTAACCTTAATAGAAGAAAATATAAATAACCACATATATATCTATCAAGTACATATCATATAACATCCTAACTATGTTCATAAAGGTCTTGTAGGTACTCAATACATACATGGAGATAAATACATACAAAAGTGATACCTTTAGATAGTATGTCTGATATTAGAATCATTGAGTACTAGCTTATGAAATTATTATAAACAACCATAGGAATAGATCAAACAAGTATCGTGTACAACTTAAGCTATAAGAAAACATCGAAGGATCTTAATTCTTTCAAAAACACAAAACTTATATTAGGGTTAGAGGGGTATTACAACTTTGATCAATCTACTACTAGCTAACTTCTTAAAGAAAGACCCTTCTGGTTCATTTTCTACCCTTTCATGTAATTCTATCAAGCTCACATTTACCAGGGAGTTATCACAAATCTTGGGAAGAGAGATGAGAAAGAGGGTTCTCTTCTCTACTTTTGAGAGTTTAGGATAGAAAAGAGGCATTTTAAGAGAAAACAAGGACATCTTGCAATATGAAAAAATAATCTTCCTTTAATGAATCCACAAACTAAAACCTACAAGGAAAGAGGATAACTCACTAGTTTACTATGCACAACTCCTCTGTAACTCCTTACTATAATATTTGTTACTTCCATTCTCCCAGAAAAATTGATAACAATTAATAATAAAAGACTACTATTTATTATCAAGGGTTGTGAAGCTATTAGATGGAATCGTGAAGAATAGAAAAATAAATGCATTTTTGCAAGAGGTTATTGACATGACACATTATGACATTTCTATTAATTCCCTTGTCAAATCAACACATTTCTTCCAGCTCCAAATGACCTTTCCTAATTATGATAGTTTTAATAATGATGACCTCTTTTGTACTGCACCACCAGCTCTCTTCCATCATGTCACAACATGTCTATGCCATCTCATCAAATCTGATGGCTTCACATGAAACTCTTCTTGAAAGTTTGGATTTGGTAATAATTATTTTTAAGAGAAAATTCCTATAGAGAAAAAGATATTCAACCATAATATTCCATGATTCAAACTTTTAACTTGAACTTGAAAAGGTTTAAAGTTCAAGTTCAACTTTCAAATATGACAGGCTAAAAGCCTGACGACTTTGAAAACTATAATCTTCTTGCGATCTCCGATAGAACTTGAACTTTAATTTTAACTTAGGAAGGTTCAACTTTAACTTCAACCAAGACTTTTATTTGACAAAACAATTGACCCACAGTGAAAAGAAAAATATGTAAGTAACAACTTGCTCTGACTGGGGACCAGGACTATACAAGATTGAGGTTGAACCTAGAATCACTAGTTTCACAAAATAGACTCAAACTAATTGAAGTAAGGATGAATTGAGACATAAAAACTTTCTAACACCTAAAGGACACAAATCAAAACTTATATACATGGGAGTAACAGAAAAACCTAGATGTAGTATAGTTTAAGGTTTTATCCATTATAAGATAGGGGAAATTCATCTCCATTGACATACCTTAGCTAGAAAACATTAGGACCATGTGCCTGAGAAATTTTGAAAGGATGTTTTTAAAGAGATTCAAACTTTCCATCTTCTCCTTATGGCTCGCGGCGCCTATCCCAAAGTAAGTCCTTATCTTCTTCCATAAAATTGTGTGGCTTGACACGACAATCAAATATTTATTTTACACTAAGTTGATGATTGGTTATATGATCAACTAGGTCTACCCTTTCTTCTTCAATGTTGGACAAATACAATATCCTCTTCTCTAATGAATTCTGAAAAACCTTGTTTTGAATAACCCTTTGTAATTTTGTTGAGACTAGTTCAAGAGGAAGTGATAACTGTGCTTCTACTCCATATACCAACTCAAAAGGAGACATTCCAATGGCCCTTTTTGGTGATGTCTTGTTTGGTGAAAAAGATTTTTAGAGTTTTTTATGATAATATTTTCCTCTTTCTTCTACTAGATTTCTCATTATATTACTAAAATTTTTATTCATGGACTCAAATTTTCCATTTCAATGAGGGAAATAATCTAAGGAGTGCCATAAATTTATTTTGTGCTCATAGAATAACTCAACCTTTGTGGATGATAATTTTTTTATATTATTAGTTACTATCTTGAGTAGTACTCCAAATCTTGTTACTATGTTCTCTTTCAAGAACCTGCATACCACTTCTGATGTTGTCACCATTACCAGCACAACCTCTACCCATTTGGTGAAGTAATTTGTAGCCATGAGAATATGAGTATGTCTCCCACTAGTTGAAATTTGATTAATAGAGCCAATGAAATCAAGACCCCATTACTGAAAGGGTTCTTCAATGACTACAAGATCTTAAAGGTAGGACAACTAATTGAGGTTTCCCCAAAAATAATTTGTACTTTTTACAACTGGCCACCCATTTGTAGGGATCCTTGAACATTCTCGACCAGTAATAGAAATTCCTCCACATTTCAAAGGCCATCACAATTGATGAGTAATGTGTACCATAAGATTCACTATGAAATTTCCACAATATCTTTTGTTGCTGGTCTCTATCCACACACCACAGGAACATCAAATCCATCCTTTTTTTATATAGGACATCTTCTACAATAATATATTTTGCTTCTTTGAGTCGTAGATTCCATTTTTATTTAGCTTTGAGGTAATTGGGAGGATCTCTATAGGTCAAGAAATATGTGATATCTAAAAATCATGAATCACTTATTCTAACAAAATATAATTAGGAATTTATTTTTCTTCCTTATTTTTAGCCTTTAGTTTAGACAAATCTTTCCCTTCGACTAACTTAGTAGGATTAATTTCCTGGTCAAATTATTGCACCTTTTCTACCCAAGTATCCCTATTGTTTACAACCACTTCTTTTTTTGTGAGGATACTCTTTATAGAAGAACTTAGGACAAACACTATAGAGTGAGAATGGAGAATGTACTACCAAAACTACTTTACACCTTTTACCACTATGAAAGCCTTCTTTCCAATTTGAGAGAATCGTAGTTCATTTTTTAAGAATGTATGCTCATGAAGGATAAGGGAACCTCCTCATTCTTCTCATTCTTCTACAACAACACTCTAGACATGGTGTGCTCTAAAGCATAGAAATATATTATGAAATCCCTTTTAAAATCTAGATAGATCAGGGTTGGAGCTTGAGCTATGGCTTTCTTTACCTTCTTGAGTGATTTCATAGCTAGTTCATCCCATTTAAAACTATGATTTTCAATTAGAAGGTCAACCATAGGTTTTGTTGTCTCAACAAACTCAGAGATGAACTTTCTTAAGAAATTAACTTGACTAAACAAATATTTTATACCCTTTCTATTTATAGGGTGACACAATTGATGAATAACTCTAACTCATTCTAGATCAATCTTAATACCTTATTTCAAAACTAAGTGTCCTAGTAAGTTTCCTTCTATTACACAAAATACAAACTTCTTAAGATTCAAAGAAACACCATGCTCCTAACATCTTTGTAATACTTCCTTTAGGTCTTTTAGATGCTCTGTACGCCTTCTAGACAAGATTGACATGTCATCTAAATAGATAGTGATGGTTTTGTTCAATATGTGGACAAAGGTGGAATTCATAGCCTTTTGAAAGGTATCTCCAATGTTGATTGGTTTGAAAGGAATCCTCTAGTATGTAAATATACCCCAAGGAGTGGTAAAATCCATCTTATCTTGGTCTTCATCTATAACATTGATCTGGTTATAGCTTGTGAAACCATCAAGAAATGACATCATTTCTTCGATGGAAACTGTCTAGAGAAACAAATCTATCATAGGCAAAGAAAATTTATCATTAATATAAGATTGGTTGAGATTTCTAAAATCCACACAAATCCTAATTTGTCCACTTCACTTTCGTATGGGAACTATGTTAGCCACCCACATTGAGTAAAGTATTGGGTATATTATCCATGCTTGAATCATTTTATCAACCTCTTTGAAAATACTATCAACTACCTTTAAGTTATAAGTCCTTATTTTTTGATGAAAAGGGGATGTCCTGAGTTTTAGAGGAATATGATGTGTGAAATGTCCTCCTCGGAAACTCTTTAGATCATCGTAGGACAATGAAAACACATCCGTGTACTCTCTCAATAGTTTTATGAAGTGGATTTTATCATCAATTTCACAACATACCATTAATTTTACCAACTTAGGATCTTTCTCATCTCCAATGCTTATTTTTTCATATTCATTTGAAGGGATACCATCTGATTTCATAGCTTGAGTTATAAAATAATCTCTTTTATCCCAAAGATTTTCAAGGTCTAATAATCATTTAGGTATGGAATTATCCTTGAGTTGGAAGACTCCTAATGGGGTAATATCTTTATTGAGGAAGTATTTGTAACATTCAAACCTTGAAACTTCAAACTAATTAGTGGTAAACTTATCCAAACCTTGCAAAAAATCAATTAAGTGTGCATCATCTCTAAATATTTTCCAAGAGTGGGCATTGTCAGGTACACTAGGCCTACATATCACTTCAATAGTACAACAATTCTCAATAAAGTCTCGATGTGGAATTAACATAGAAGCTGATCCTATAAGAACATCAGATGTTGAATTATATTCTCTCATGATGTATTCAATTGAAAAAGGAATCAAACCATTCTACCTCATCCCAAACCCTATTTCTATAGTGTTTCATCCTTTCATTTTTTTACAGAAAATAGGTTTCTAACCTATTTTACAATTATCTCTAAATCTCCACGTGCTTTGAGCACCTTAACCTTTCTATTTTACTTCCTCTAGACCTAATAACAAGGCTTCATATTCTATTATATTGTTTTTATTCTCAAATTCAATCTTGAATGAGAAAGGGAATTTGTTTTTGAAAGGAGAAATAAGAACTACACTTGCCCTTGATCCTACTATAGAAAAAATTCCATCAAAATCAAGAACCCAAGGAATGTTTTTATCTATGGAGACATGAGCTACAACATCACTTTCAAGCATGATAACATAGTTTACAAAATCTGACTCTTGATATAAGATTTCAAATTTGGGATCCTCTAGGGGAAGATAGTGTACTTTGACTTGGCTTCAGGGAGAAAATTAAATTTTTTGTTTCCTTTAGGAATAATGGCTTGAGACCAGTCCAATTTAATCTCACAACCTAGATCCCTGCAAAAGGTTCAACTTAGTAGCATTCCATAACTAGCCAGGATGTCTATGACTAAAATAGTTAGTTTCAATCTTTTTTCAAGGAAGGCAATCAGTGAGACCTGTGCATCCTTGATTTGACTTACAAGTGGGAGTTGGTTTGAATCCATCGAATAACATTGAAAAAAAGTGGTTATCGTGGGATGATCTAATGCCTTAGCTACTAAATAAGGCATGATATTATCAGAAGCACCAAAATCAATGATAGAATTATTCAATTTAAAATCATGAATAAATAAGGACACATAAAAAGGTTCCAATTTGAAACTAGAAGTGACAACAAAGGTGAGATTTTCTATAGGTTTCTTCTCCTTTATTGCTTCTTCATTCACATACTTTTCTTTTAAACATGCATTATTAATTTGTTCAGATTCAGGTACAATAGAAGGGCCTTTAACATAATAGACCAATCTATCGAGTTCATGATGATTCATTTTTAGGTAATGGATAGGAGAAATCAAAATTCTAGAATATTTACAAAAATCTACTATGTTAAAGAGGAGTTCAAGCTCAGGCATTTTTGAAATTTTAACTTGTAGAGTGATTTCCTTTTGTGCTTTATGATTTTCATTAGCCTGACTTTTGTTGTCTTTTACTTGTCATTCAACCAAGGGTGCAGTTGCCCAACTATTTTATTTTCCTCCATGTTGGATTCTTGTAAGGACTAAACAAGGAGGATCCTCAAAAGTTACCAATATGTTACCACCTCTTTCTAAATCTGATTTATACTCAAGATAGTAGCTTACAAAGTCACCAAGCAATTCATTAGATATATCTTCAACAATCACTTTGGCTGCGGGCTCCTTTTCCGCTTCAAGTTATTCGCGGTGTACATTTTTAGGATACATAGCTCCTTCATGCTCATCTATGAGATGAAAAATACACATATTACTTATACTTGGTGGAGGTTGAATTTGAAGCCTTCTTTTTGTAGGAGGTAAATTGAATTATTTTCTCGCTTGATTTGGGTACTTGTGTAGAATATCTTGATAAAGAGATGTGCTCTTAGAAAAATATCATTTAATTTTTATCAAGTCATTCATTAATCTCTATATCACTAGGTCTAATGATGAGGAAGTAGAGGCTTGAGAACTGTGCTTTTGAATATCCTTTATCCAATTACTAGTTGTAATTAGATCATCTTCTAACTCAATGACAAGCACCTGAGAAAAATCTAGAGTCATTGGTCAAGATATTTCCAAAGGGAAAGTGACATCAGGTGGCATGGAATTCAATAAGAAAAACTTTTAATTTTCATCATTTGGTCTTCTTATAATTGGGATCTTTTCGAGGGATTTTTTAAATCTCGCTACAAATTCTGCCATGGGCACTTGTATCTCTTTCTTCATTTGACTTAATTGTATCAAAAGTGAGTTAGCATCATTAGTTGATTTGAACCTAGATTCAAACTATGTTCTCATAATGTCCCAATTAATGATTGAGGTGTGAGGTATTTTATTGAACTAGTCTGTGATTGCATCTATCAAGATCTAAACAAAAACTCTTATGGCTACATCTTGAGTAGCCACAACCAAAATTCCATATTATGTATTAAAATCATTTAAATGATCATTAGGGGATTTCTTCCCATTCCCATTGAATTTTAGGAGAATATCCTGACCTTAGGTAAGTTACCCAATCTTACCTCTAAGCTTAAAGGGCCTACAACAACACCCAAAGGTTTGTTTTGGACCATGGATGGGAAGATGATATTTAATGGTTATAAATTAATGAAAGAAAGAACCAAGGTTCTTGGTGACACCAAGGATTAGAAGGAAGAATTTATTGGAGTTTTTTTGGTCGGACAAGGATTTCTACTAATTGTCTGATAACACATTTCTTTAGATGGAGTTTGGGGTTTAAAGTGAAGTTTTTCTAGGTCTTCAAAATCTATGTCTATTAGACCTCCTGTCGAGTCTCCTCTAGTGTATCTCTTATCTATCAGTTTAAAATTTTTTTGATTTAATTGGATCTATCTATTCTGATCAAAGTGACTGACTTGTGAGAAATAGGTATCCCTCTTAATATATCACCAATTTCTTCCTCTCTTTCAAGCACTTGTTGAACCTAAAGATATTGTTGGTTATTTATTTTATTTACCAAAGCACATACATTAAGGTCTGATATGAGATCTTCTTGTGTGTCTTGGAAACCTAAATTTGGTTGTAGCATTGGTTGTTTATCTATGATGCACACTATTATTTTACCATATCTTGTAAATGCCCAAATCCCTAGTAGAGTCACCAAAAACTATTAGTGAACAATTTTCCCTTTTCAAAAATTAATTTAATTGATTCTCATAAAAATAGGAAAAAAAAGTTACAACACTAATAATTGAGTTTCTACCATAGAAAACTTACTGCAGTTTTTCAAGGTGTAGCTACCTGGCCGAAAAATATTTAATTGATCTTATTTTCAAAAGAATATAAACCATGGGTATTTTTAACCAGAAAATACTAAGGCAGAACATTGAATTGATCACTATGAATTAAATGTAAAATTTTTTAAAATATTTGAATCTGACAATAATGACTATCCACATGATAAAAACTAAGATTACTACACAATTTTTCTCAACTGCTTCCGATAAAAAATTAAATCAGATAACAAATTAATGCACCTTCACATATAATTTATCTCCTCAGGAAAATGAACCATATATGTTAATGAACAATAATATTCACCACTCAGAGGGCTTCATATATAAAAACATAGTATTCTACATACATTTCATTATATCAGTTTTTAAAGGAACAAAAGCATAGATATCCAAAAAATAGTTTCTGATAACTTAGAGAGACGACCCTAAATTAGTTTCAAGTCTTCACATAAATTGAAATGTAGGGCTATAAATAACCATAGTTTAAATTACCCCACCAATGGTAGATAGTTTTTAGTTACCATAACTAACTTTAAAGCATAAAGGGAAAGAAATAGAACTATGGCATCTAGCGCCTCCTAAGTTCTTTCAAGTGTCCATGAGTCCTAAGATGGTTGGATAAAAACCAGCAAAGTGGACTTCAAGTTCTCATAAGTGGTGGTGAACATAGAAATGATCTATTGATATGGAAACCCAAGATACGTGATCCTTTGTTTCCACACTTATTTATCCTTATGGATATATATAACCTTCTTATTGTGCATCTCCAAATGCTTTTGATTTATTATCAGCATTGACTGCATATGAGAAATCCTAGGGAAGTCTTCCACAACCAACATCTTAATTTATTTTAGTTCTTCATTTGTCACTTGTAGGTTATTAATAACTTCTTCACCCAGCCTTATTGATTTCTCTTCTCTCCTGGTATATTGCTTGTCGATCCATTCAATGTCACTTAGGATAATTTCCTTTATTATTTCAAGCTCTTTAAGAAAATCCTTAATTTTAGAGATTCCCTATGCAATAAATTGATTTCTCCATTCAATGCACTCCCTTAAAACATAAAGGATTTTTTCATCTAAACCTGGGACTAGTCATTTTGGAAGGAATTTTTGTAGGCCATATTTTTTGTATTTCTTCCATCTACAGGACTTCTTTAGCCCAATTACCATTTTCTATTTCCCAAGTTTCAATATTTGATTCAACCTTTTCTAATATGCTAATGGCCTCCTTGTGAGCTTCATTCAAACAACCTATGTGTTTGATGTCCTTAGCTTTGACATGCTCTATCCAATCTTCAAATTTCCTGGTGACTTCTTTATTTCTTTGCACCTAGTCCAATAACTTTTGATTGATTGGGGACTTAATGTCAATCAAGGATGATATTTTTCTCAAGGGAAAAGGCTCAAGATGCTAAATTACATATATATATTGGGTCAAATTATTGATAGCTTCTTTCATTTCCAATTTTTTCTTAGCATCTTTCAACACCCTCTTAATAATTTTCCTATTGGATAGTTTGAAGATTTTCATGTCAACTTCTCTTCTATCCCTTCCCATGTCCACTTTTGATATTTGGTAATCTTGTGCAGAGACATCATCACTTCCTTTTTCATTCACTAGTTTGGTGATTTTTTCCACCCAACGCCTGGTATCTTCATTAAATTCAATTCTGGATTCATTCTTAGGTTTCATAATCTTTGGGGTTTTACCCAAGAACTTGCTCACTACATCTTCAATTGGTAAGGATAATGGAAAAAAACTCCTCTTCTTGGCTATGGAATTCTTGATCCATTTTGGAGCTATCAAAGTCTTCTTTGGCATCTCATGGCCACGCAGTAAATCTAGGGAATCCATTTTAGAATTATCTCTATCATCTTGAATTTGATGACTATCACACATATAGGGCAAGTTTGAATTAGGAACTAATTCTCCTAATTGATTTGTTTCTAGAGGATCTAAGTCAACCAATAATTTAGGGTTTATTGGAGGATCATTCTCTTTAATATTTATTATTCTTATTGATTAGGTCACCTGTAAGCTATCTTAGGCTTGAAGTTGAACTTGAACATTTGGCGGGACAGGTTTAACTTTAGGTTAAGGATCACCTACGGTAGAATCATCAAAAATAGTGTTAGTTGCAATTGAGTATTTTATCAAAGATATATTTTTATTTTGTTTCACTTATTTTATCGATGTTTGAGTAATTATCTTAGGAACTCTCTTCTTTTACAACCTGTTTTATGTTCTTTTTATTACATTGACTATTCTAGACTAGAAGTTATACTCATCCCTTATAGTCCAATCAATTTTTGGAATAGATTGGCCTTCAATTTGATCAAGATACTAAGGTTCAAGTATATCTACATCCTCATTTTCTTCAACACTATCTATATTCAAATCAACCCTTTAGATGACAATCTACCTCGAGGACATTCTGGACCAATGTCTTTTTCTAACCTCTAAATCATCTAAACAATTATCCCACTAGTCCTCAAGCTTTGGTATATGAATAAATGTGGATGCGAGATTGAGGTTAGCCTTAGAAAAACTTTTATAGTCAAAATTATCTTTGGATATGTAAGGTTTTAAATTTAGAACCTAAATTTCACCCTCCATAGCTAGAGCATCTTGAAAGCTCATGCATCTATAGTGGCCAAGCTCTATTGGAAACAAAAACCCATAGGACTTCTTATAGAGTCCTAATTTTTGTTCAACAATAACCATATGTCTACAAATATCCATTAAAACCACATTATCCAAACAATATCTTAGCATCTTCAGATGCTCTTCATCAAATGTTCCAACTCTAATGTAGGTAAATTTGGGGAGTTGAACAAAATAACATTTATATATATTTATTACCTACATGGATTCTTCAATAAACCTATTATTTTCTTTATCTCATAGCTCAAAGACTAGTTTTCCCATAAACACATCATTAACTCTTCTAAATTCTTCAGCAAACCTCTCATTCTACAAATGTTTGTAATATTCATAAGTCCTCATATATTTTCTCCAATGCTCATTGGGTGAACCCTCCTAATCATTACATCAATCTAGGATATAAAATAGGTAAGAAGTCATATAAAAAGAAGTCAAATTGGTTAAATTCAAAAGCTCTCTATGAAGTTTCTTAGCTATTAACTCAGCCCAAACAATAAAATTTTCTCCCCCCAATATTTTCTAGATAAAGAAATACATCTAGTCTTCCTATTGAAAAGCATGCTCATTTAATTTTATATTGTTTAAAAGAAAAATAATATCAACTATCTCCTTTTTGAAGTGTTCAACAGTCAAGGGTTTTGGTAACTGTGAGCCTCCCCTTTTCCAGCTTTGATAACCAACTATGTCCAATAAGGAAATAGAATAGCTTTTTTTCTTCTTCATATACACAAGTTTCCTCTGTGAAGGTCCATGGTTCGTAGGGCTCTTTGTTAGAAATTTCAAGGCTGCAATAAGTGTTTCCCTACTAATTTTTACTAGAATTTCTCTTGAGCCATTTTTGATAAACCTATTCCTGGCATCGTACTTATTTGCACAATCTTGCACTAACTTAGTGCATGCAAGGGTAGTTGGAAAGGTTACATCTTCCAACAATCCACTACTAGCTAACTTCTTAAAGAAACACCCTTCTGGTGCATTTTTAACCCTTTCACGTATTTCTATCAAGCTCACATTTACCAAGGACCTGTCAGAAATCTCAAGAAGAGAGACAAGAAACCAGATTCCCTTCTCTACTTTTGGGAGTTTAGGACAAAAAAGAGGCATTTTAAGAGAAAACAAGGAAATATTACAATATGTAGAAACAACCTTCCTTTTGTGAAACCACAAGCTAAAAGTTGCAAGGGAAGAGGATAACCCACCAGTTTATTGTGCATAATTCCTATGCAATTCCTTACCACAATTTTTGCTACTCTCATTGTCCAAAAAAACTAATAACAATTAATAATAAAAGACTACTATTTATTATGAAGGTTGGCAAAGATCTCAGATGGATTCATGTACAACAAAAAAATAAATGCATTTGTTCAAGAGGTTATTGACATGACACATTATGTTATTTCTATTAATTACCCTTTCAAATTAATACATTTCTTTTGGCGCTCAATGACATTTGCTGATTATCACAATTTTAATGATGATGACCTCTTTTGTACTGCACTGTAAGCTATCTTCCATCATGTCATAGCCTATCTATGTTGTCTCATCAAATTTGATGGCTTCACATGTAACTCTTCTTGAAAGTTCAGAATTGGTAATAATTATTTTAAGAGAAACTTCCTATAGAGAAATAATTATTTGACTAGAATACTCTATTATTTAGACTTTCAACTAGAACTTGAACTTGACAAGGTTGAAGGTTCAAGTTAGACATTCATATCTGAAAGAATGAAAGACTGATGACTTTGAGGACTACAATCTTCTTGAGACCTCTGATAGAGCTTGAACTTGAACTTGAACTTAGGAAGCTTAAAGCTCAACTTCAACCAAAACTTTTATCTGACTAAACAATTGACCCCAAGAGAAAGAAAAACACAAGGGTAACAACTAGCTTGGACTAGGGACTGAGACTTTACAAGACCAAGGGTTAACCTAAAATCACTGGTTTCAAAAAATAGACTCAAATTAATTTAAGAAAGGAAAACCCAACACAACAATACTCTCTAACAACTAAAGGACACAAATCAAAACTTATATACATGGGAGGAATAGAAAAACCTAGAGCTAGTATAGTTTAAGGTCCTATCCATTATGAGATATAGGAAGTTCATCTCCATTGACATACCTTAGCTTGAAATCATTATGACCCAATGCCTAATAAATTTTGAAGGGACCTTTCCAAAGAGATTCAAACTTTCCATGTGCTCCTTGGGGCTTGCAATTCTTATCCCAAAGTAAGACATTGTCTCCTTCCATGAACTTTCCTAGCTTGGCATGACGATTGAATATTTATTCTACTCTGAGTTGATTATTGGTTATGTGATCAACTAGGTCTAACCTTTCTTCCTCAATTTTGGACAAATACAAAATCCTTTTCTCTTATGAATTCTAAAAAACCTCGTTCACAATAACCCTTTACAATGTTTTTGAGACAAGTTCAAGAGGAAGTGATAACTCTGCTTCTACTCCATATACCAAATCAAAAGAAAACATTCCAATGGGATTTTTTCTGAACTCATGTCTTCCCACAAAGATTCAGAGTGATTTTTATGAAAATCTTTTCCTCTTTCTTCTACTAGATTTCTCATTATATTAATCAAATTTTTATTGATGGACTCATCTTGTCCATTTCACTAAGGGAAACCATCTAAGGAATGTAAAAAAATTATTCTATGGTCATACAATAATAACTAAATCTTGTTACTATTTTCTCTTTCAAGAACCTACATACTACATAAGATGGTGTCACCTTTACCAGCATAGCCTCTACCCATTTGGTGAAGTAATCTATAGCCATGAGAATATGAGTATGTCTCCTAGTTGAAATTAGACTAGTAGGGTGAATGAAATCAAGACCCCATTTTTTAAAGGGTTCTTCAATGACTACATATTTTAAATGTAGGGCAGCTATCAAAGGTTTTCCAGAAAATAATTTTCACTTTTCACAACTGGATACCCATTTGTAATCATCCTTGAACATTCTCTTCCAGTAATAAAAATTCCTTAATATTGTAAAGGTTTTCATGGTTACTAATTAATGCCCACAACAAGCTTCACTCTGAAATATCTGCAATATCTTTTGTTGTTGGTCTCTATCCACACACCATAGGAACATCTGATCCATCCCTTTTTTCTATGGGTGATCTTTAACAATAACATATTTTACTACTTTGAATTGTAGATTCCTTTTTTATTCACTTGTGAGGTGATTGGGAGGATCTCCATAAGTCAAGAAATACGTGATATCTAAAAACCATGAATCACTCATTCCAACAAAAAGACAATTAGGAAATTCTTTTTCTTCTCTATTTTTAGCCATTAGTTTACACAAACTCTGCCCTCTGACACATTGAGTAGGCTTAAATTTTAGGTAAAATTATTCTACCTTTTCTATCCAAGTAGCCAGTTGTTTATAACCACTTCTTTTTGTGTGAGGATTCTTTTTAAGATAGAACATGGGACAAACACTATAGAATGAGAATGAAGAATGTAATATCAAAACTACTTCACAACTTTTACCACTGCTAAAGCCTTCTTTTCAGTTTAGAGTAACATGGTTCATGTTTTTCTAAATGTATGCTCATGAAGAATATGGGAACCTCCTCATTCTTCTCATTCTTTTTCAACAAAACCCCAGACATCATGTGTTCTAAAGAACAACAATATCTTATGAAATCCCTTTTAAAATCTAGATTGATCAAGGTTGGAGCTTGAGATATGGCTTCCTTTACCTTCTTGAATGATTTTATAGAAGCTTCATTGCATTTGAGCCTATGCTTTTCACTCAGAAGGTCAACCATACATTTTTTTGTCTCAGCAAATTCAGGGATGAACTTGACCAAAAAATGAACTTCACCAAAAAAAGATTTTATACACTTCCGATTTATAGGGAGACACAATTATTGATTATCTCTAACTCTTTATATATCTATCTTAATACCTCCTTTCAAAACTAAGTGGCCTAGAAGTTTTCCTTCAATTCCACATAAGATAGACTTCTTTAGATTCAAATAAACACCATGCTCCCGACATCTCTAAAATACTTCCTCCAAGTCTGTAAGACGCTTCTTATGCCTTCTAGAGAAGACTATCTTTTCATCTAAATATATAGTGATGGTTTTGTTAAATAGGTGGCCAAATATAGAATTTATAGTCCATTGAAAGGTAGATTCAGTATTGATCATTTTGAAAGGAATTCTCTGGTAGGCAAATGTACCCCAAGGAGTGGTAAAATTCATCTTATGCTTATCTTCATCCACAACAGTGATCTGGTTATAGCCTAAGAAACCATCAAGTAATGACATCATTTATGAGTTGACAACCTAATGGAGAATCTGATACATTATAGGCAAAGAAAAATTATCTTTCAAACTAGATTGGTTGAGATTTTTGAAATCCACACAAATCTTAATTTCTCCACTTCTTTTTCACACAAGAACTATGTTAGTCACCCACATTGAGTGATGTATTTGGTTGATTATGCATAGTGGAAGCATTTTATCAACCTTTTTAAAAATAGCATCAGCTACCTTCAGGTTTTAAGTCCTTAACTTCCAACAAAAATGGGACATATTGAGTTTTAGAGGAATATGATGTCTGAAATGTCCTCCTCAAAAATTCTTTAGATCATCATAGGACCAAGCAAAAACATCCCAATACTCTCTCAGTAGTTTTTTAAAGTGGTTTTTTCCTTCAATATCATAGTATACCCCTAAGTTTACCAACTTAGGATCTTTCTCATCTCCAATGTTTATTTTTCATATTCCTTTGAAGGGATACCATCTAATTTCACTTCTTGATTTATACAATAACCTCTTCTATTGAAAATATTTTCAAGTTCTACTAATCTCTTAGGCATTGAGTTACCCTTCAGTTGCAAGACTCCTTCTAATGGGATAATCTCTTTATCCGGGCATAATTCATGACATTAAAACATTGAACCTTCAAATTAATTAGTGGTAAACTTATCAAAACCCTATGAGAATTCATTGATGTATGCATAATCTCTAAATATTTTCCAAGAGTGGGTGATGTTAAGTACACTAGGCCTATGTATCACTTCAATAGTATAACAATTATTAGTAAAGTTTGAATGTGGAATTAATAGAGAAGCTAATCTTGCAAGAGCATTAGCTCTTGAGTTATATTCTCTCAAGATTGAATCAATTGAAAAGGTATCAAACCATTCTACCTCATACCAAAGGTTGTTTCTATACTATTTCAACCTTTTATTTTTTACAGAAAATAGGTTTCTAACCTATTTTACAATTAACTATACATATCCATATGCTTTGAGCACCTCAATACCTTTCTTTTTCAGCTCCTCGAAACCTAATAATAGGGCTTCATATTCTATTGTATTGTTTGTATTCCTCAATTCAAGCTTGAATGAATAAGGGAATTTGTTTCTGAGAGGAGAAATAAGAACTAAACCTACCCCTAATTTTATTGTGCAACAACTTCCATCAAACAAAAAAACCCAAGGAATATCTTAATCTGCGGAGACAAGACCTACAACATCACTTTTAGGTATGAAAACATAGCTAGAAAAATTTGACTCTTGATACAAGATTTGGGATCTTCTAAGGGGAAGACAGTGTACTCAGACTTGGCTTAAGGGAAAAAAGTAACTTTTATATTTCCTATAGGAACAATGGCTTGAGACCAGTCCAATTTTATCTAACCACCTAAATCCCTATAAAAGGTTCAACTTAGTTGCATTCCATAACTAGTCAAGATGTATGTGACCAAAATGATCAGTTTTAATATTTTTTCAAGGAAGGTTGCCAGTGAGACTTGTGTATCCTTGATTTTACCTACAAGTGGGACTTGATTTGAATCCTTGAAATAGCATTGACCAAAAGTGGTTTTCATGGGAAGATCTAATGCCTTAGCTACTAAAGAGGGCATGATATTATTGGAAGCACCAGAATCAATGATACAATTATTCAATTTAAAACCATGAATAAATAAGGACATATAAAAAGGTTCCAGTTTGAAAGTAGAAGTGGCAATACAGGTTATATTCTCTATAGGTCTAAGCTCTATTCTTTCTTCTTCATTCATAGGATTTTATTTTAAATATGGATTATTAGTTTATGGAGTTTCAAGTACAATAGAAGGGCCTTTAACATAATCAAATAATCTATCCAATTCATGAGGATTCATTTTTGGGTAATCGGTAGGAGATATCTAAATTCTAGAATATTTACAAAAATATACTATGATAAAGTAGAGTTCAAGCTCAGATGTTTTTGAAATTAGAACTTGTGGAGTGATTACCTTTTGTGCTTTAGGATTTTCATTGGCCTAGCTTTCATTTTTTTTTACTTATGGTGTAACCAAGGGTGTAGTTTCTTGGCCATTTTCTTTTCCTCCATGTTGGCTTCTATTCAATACTGAATAAGAAGGATCTTCCAAAGTCACAAATATGTTACCACCTCTTTAACAATATTATTCATACTCCAAATAGTAGCTTACAAAGTTACTAGGTAATTCAAAGGATATATCTTCAATAGTCACATTTTTTGAGGCCTCCTTTTCAGCTTATAATTATTCATGGAATACATTTTAAGGACATGTAGCTCCTTCACGCTTATCTTTGAGATGAAAAATAGATATATTACTTTTACTTGGTGGAGGTTCAATTTGAATCCTTTTCTTTGTAGGAGGTAAATTGAATTATTTTCTATAATTTAAGGTCCCTTGATTTGGGTACTTGTACAAAATATGTTGGTAAGGAGCTATGGTCTTAGGAAACTGTCATTTAATTTTTATCAAGTCATTCATCAGTATTTGTATCACTTGTTCTAATGATGAGGAAGTAGAGGGATAAGATTTGGGTGTTTGAACATCCTTTCTCTATTTATCACTTGTGTTAGATCATTTTCTAACTCACTGGAAAGCACCTGAGAAGAATCTAGAGTCACTAACGGAGCTCTTTTCAAAGGGAAAGAGACATCAAGTGGGATGGAATTCAAGAACAAACCCTTTGGATTTTCATCATTAGGTCTTCTTGTAGATGGGATCTTTTGAAGGGATTTGTTAAATCTCACTACAAATTCTCACATGGGCACTTGTATCTCTTTCTTCATTTGACTCAACTGTATCAAAAGATAGTGAGCATCATCATCTAATTTGAACTTGGCTTCAAAATCCATTCTCATAGTGTTATAGTCAATGATTGAGGTGTGAGGTAAGTTATGGAACCATTCTGTGGCTGCATCTATCAAGGTTTGAATAAAAAGTCTTATGGCTACATATTGAGTAGCCATAGCCAAAAATCCATAAGTTTTATTAAAAAATTTAAGTCATCCTAAGAGGATTTATTCCCATCCCCACTAAATTTAAGAAGAACATCCAAACCCTTAGGTAAGTTACCCATGTTTTCCCCTAAGCTTAGAGAGCCTAAAATCGGACCCCAAGGTTGTTTTTAGGCCATGGAGGGCAAGATGTTATTTAATGGTTGCAAATTAATGAAAAAAGGAACCAAGGTTCCTCATGACACTAAGGATTGGGAGGAAGAGTTTATAGGATCTATTTTGGTGGGAGAAGAAGCTCTACTGATTGTCTTATAGAATCTTTCTTTAGAAGGAGTTTGGAGTTTAAATTCAATTTTTTCTATGTCTTCAAAATCCATGTCTATTAGACATCTTGCCCAATCTCCTCTCATGTATCCCTTATCTTACAGTTTCAACATATTCTAATTTAACTATCTCTAGCCATTTTGTTTATAGTGACAACCTCATGGGCAATAGGTGTCCCTTTTAATCTTTCACCAATTTCTTCCTCTCTTTCAAGCACTTGTTGAACCTGAAGATATTACTAGTTATTTATGTTGGTGCTTAAAATGAAATTAGATGATAAATATAATTTTGAAACTCTAATACATAACTCTATTGACCAAAAAGATACATTTGACAACATCAAAAACTAAGCTACTAAGGATCATTTTCCTTCTTCACTTGAAGCTTTAAGGTTAGGAAGATGTACCTAATAGATTCAGCTCAATAAAGAATCACAATAGTTATCTATGTGCTTGACACATATGTGAAAATATAATTCTAAACCATCATAAATTTTAACATAAATTGTTATTTAATTTTGTTTATGGTGATAAATGTAAATCAAGAAGAGACCAATGCCAAATCCTAGGGCCAAGCATCAAAGAGTATACTATTGGAAACTACAATTGAAGCAATTTTTTTATTGTCAGTAATGTCAAACCTTAACTGGTAAGACTATTGCTATTTAAGAAAGTACTATATCTATTTGATTGGTGTGAAGAGGATAGGCAAGGTTGGTAATAATAGCACCTAAGGAAAGGTTGAGTTATCTTGATACTTCAATGAGTACTTGATTATGTGGCACAATGATAAGATAATGCATTGTTTATCTAAGTAAGAATGAAGACTAAACTAGTAGGCTTAACCAATCCAAATTGAAGAAGTCTAGTTTAAGCTGAGTGATGTTAGTGTTGACCGAGCTAGTATATGCTGAGTAAATTCAGTGTTGACCAAACATTAGTTAATTCTCAAGGAAGACAATATTAGCTGAGGAAACATTTTTTGAGGTGACTAAGCTTTCTAATGAAGATTGAGGAGTTGAACATTGTATTCACTGAGTGTCAGTAATTTACATTTGAGGAAGAATTCAGATTTCCAGCTGACATAGTTGAATTCTTGGATTATGTAAAATGTGTTGACTTTATTTATTGATTGTATGAAAGCATTTAATGCATTATAAAACATTTTATTGTAAATCTATTATGGTATTTGAGACATTTCGAGAAGGATAGTCAAAGAACATAAAGTTAGAAAGATTCAATGAGTCTGACCTAACCCTAAGATCTACAAAGGAGATTAAGCGGCAAAAGATGTATTGAACTAATTGAGGAAGTATTAAGGAAACCTAAGCATGATTTTGATAAGGGAGAGGATGCTGGAAGTGTTGTTGATGCTATTGACTATATAAGCAGAGAAGGATGAAGGAGAAGTGGTGTGATTGCTTGAAGAGATTTCCAAGCAGATCAGTGATGGAGATGGTAAAGGTTCACAGTTAGTAAGCTAGTATATGTGTATGAAATTGGATCTGATATTTTCAAAGTTAGTTGTATGTTTTTAGATCAATACTACTGTTACTTTCTAACTATTGTATCAGTCAAAATCCTTTTAACAGAGGTTGACCTCATAGTCATTTGTCTAAATCAGTTTGATCAAGGTTACATTGTAATGGGATGTATGTAAGTCCTATAACAAGGGGCACTTTATAGAGTGGTTTAAATCCTTTAACTAGGTCACACCTAACAATGTGTTTGTAACCTTTGATAGGATTTTCTTTTCATGGAGCTCACTTCAGAAGAGTGAACATAATAGTAACATGTTACAAAGTGGTTTTTCCCAAATTGGGTTTCCACTATAAATCCTGATGTTAATACTTGTGTGAATGTTTTGGTTTGAACATTTATGTGTTTTACAAGTTAGATTCTATTGGATAAGTGGACTACACTGTTATATTTTTTATCATGCAATTAGCAATGAATGAGTAGCTTTTTGTTATTGGATCTGATTAGTTGAAGAGTTTTAAAGTTTGTTTTATACATCTGGACCTAAGAACAAATGATTGACCTCCCCTTCTCTATTGTTCTAAATCATATTAACAATTGGTATCCAAGATATTAGTACTTACAGAGAACAATTTTAAAGGTACTTTGAGGAAACGATTAGGATCTATAAGAAGGAGGTACTGAAGCTAAATAAGGAGAACTGTCCTGCATGGCAAAGTTTGATTAAGCTACATCTAGCCAGTATTGGAGATTTTGCAAAGAATTATGTTGAGCTTAATTAGGTCACACCTATTGCACCTCTGACTACTGAGGAGATGAGAGCTAAACAAGAGCACAACCAAGAAATGTTGGAGATTGCTTCTGTCATAAGTTATCTAGAATTTGAAGACATCAAAGACTGCACTAATGCAAAGAAAATATGGGACACTCTTGCAAACATCTATGGTGGTGACATAAATGTACAGAGAGAAAAAGTTGAGAGGCTAAGACATAAATTTGATGAAATGAGAATGCAAGAAGGTGAGAATATTGCACAATATTGTGATAGAATAAAAGAAGTTGTAAATTCTATTAGAGGATAAAATTGAACTATTGATGATGAAACTATAATTGGAAAAGTATTAAGAACTTTGTGTCCTATTTATGCTATCAAAATTTCAGCAATTCAAGAATCTAGATGTAACCCTAACAATGCTCTTACTTTGGAAAGTTTGGTTGGTAAGCTTACTGCTTTTGATCTTTCTAACTATGATAACTTCACTGTTGCTAATGTTGAATCTTCTTTTAAGTCACAAATGGTTTTGTGTGAGTCAAAGAAGGAAAAAGAAAGATGCATCAGTGAGAGTGAGAGTGAAAGTGAAAGTGAAAGTGAAAGTGACACATCTGATGAAGAACTTAAGGATCTAGAAGCTCTTATGGCTAGAATACTGAAAAGGGGAAAAGGAAAGTATAAAGGTAAACTTCCTATTATATGTTTTTCATGTATTAAAGTTGGTCATATAGCTGCTAGATGTATTGACAAGGATGAAGAAAGAGACAACAAGAATAAAGACAAAAGAGAAGATAGAGGTTACTGAAGGTACAAGGACTACAAAGGAAAAGGTAAGAAATCCTACTATATTGCTAAAGAAGAGACTGACACTGATGGTGATGATTTTGAAATTGAGGTTGTCTAGGTTGCAATGAAAGATGACTCTGATGAGGATGATAAAAATGCATTTATATCTTATGTGAACAAAAATGATAAATCGATTATTGACCATGGTTATTCACATCACATGACTGGTGACAAGAGTAAGTTTGATACCCTAGATCATTATAAAGGTAGGAGTGTGAAATTTGGTAATGATGCACATGTCTTGTTAGAGGTGAAGGATTTATTAAGCTACCTGATAAGATCACTTGTGAAAATGCTTATTGGGTTTTGGGTCTTAACTATAATCTACTGAGTGTTGCATAGCTTAATAGCACTGGCTACTGAGTGAAATTTCATTATAGGAAGGCCAAAATATTTGATGCCACTGGTGAACTAATTAAAAGTGGACAATAGACAAGAGGTAATTTGTTCTATCTAGACCTATCTGAAGAAACATTTATGATTTCACAACTTGATGATATTTGGCTATGGCATAAGTGGCTATGTCATGTTAACTTTGATAATCTGGTAGAAATTAGTAAGAAGAAGAAAGTGAGAGGTCTACCTAGATTGAAGAAACCTAAGAATGTAATGTGCAAAGAATGTTAGTTGGGTAAGATGACAAAGTCTAGTTTTAAGAGAAAGACTTTTACTTCTAAGAATACTTTAGATTTGGTTCATACTAACCTTTGTGGACCTATGGGTGTAAAAAACTATTGTGGTGCTAGTTATTTTATCCTGTTCGTCAATGATTATACTAGGATGATACATGTAATGTTCTTAAAAGAAAAATTTGATGCTTTTCAATTGCTTAAGTTGTATTTGGCTAATGTTGAAAAGGAGACAAGTAGGAACTCAAAGTGTCTAAGATCTAACCAAGGTGGAGAATATATATCCAATGAATTGAGTCTATTTTTCAATGATAGAGGGATCAGATGATAGATGTCTAGACCAAGAACTCCTCCATAGAATGGTATAGTAGAAAGAAGGAACACATATATCTTGTGCAAGGACATTAATGATTGAATAGAATGTTGTACAAAACTACTAGAAAGAAGTTGTAAGTACAACTATTTATACTCTTAACTGAGTATAGATCAAAAAAGGTACAAATTTGACACCTTATGAGTTATGGCATGGACATGCACCTAATGTAAAGTAATTTAGAATTTTTAGAAGCAAATGATACATATTGAAGGACAATAGGAATGGAAATATTGATGCTAAAAGTGATGAGGGCATATTCCTAGGCTATTCCAAAAAAAGTAAAGCTTATAAGTGTTTGAACTCTAACACTAACAAAATTGTGGAAATTGTGAATGTCAAAGTTGATGAGTATGCAGAGAAAAATGAAGCTGATAGGAAAAGAGAACCAAAAGATTATAGATCTTTTGTGTATATAGAGGAAAGAGAGCCAAGTGAAAAACTTTCACCTAATGCTGAGTCTCAAGTAAGAAATGTCGAGCATCAGGAAAATAATGCCGAGAGAGAAGAATAATGTGTCAAGTGATAGGAGGAAGCTACCGAGTATCAAGAAGAGGTTGCCAAGAATTTAGAAGCTAAATCTAACAACCTTGCTGGTGAGCTTGAAGAGAAAGATGAAAGGAGAAAAGAACCTATTTTAGCACAATATGTAAGGATACAAAACAAGCCTAAACAGATTATTGGAGACAAAGATACTAAAGCTCTAACCAAAAGAAAGACAAGAGATCCAACATGTTTAGTATAAGAATTTAAGCCTAAGAAAACACTTGAGGCATTAGAAAATGAAGAATGGATACAAGCAATGAATGAGGAGATAGACTAGATAGAGAAGAATGATACCTGGACTCTAGTGCTGAGACTAGAAAATAAATAGACTAGATAGAGAAGAATGATACCTAGACTCTAGTGCTGAGACCAGAAAATAAAAATGTCATTGAAACAAAGTGGGTGTTCCAAAACAAGCTGAATGAGCATGGTCAAATCACAAGAAACAAAGCTAGGTTGGTATGCAAAGGCTATGCACAAAAAGAAGGAATAGATTATGGGGAGATATTTTCCCCTGTAGCTAGATTGGAAGGAGTTAGAACCTTACTTGCATATGTTGCCTACAAATATTTTAAGGTATACCAAATGGATGTTAAGTCTACATTTTTAAATGGTAAATTAGAAGAAGTGTACATTGAATAGCCAGAAGGATTTATTGATCCAAACAAAAGACACATGGTTTTCAAACTGAATAAAGCATTGAATGGACTGAAGCAAGCTCCCAGAGCATGGTATGAGAGATTGCACAACTACCTGATACAGATTGGATTCTCAAGGACAAATGACACAAGCAATCTATACATGAAAGATGAAGAAGGTAAAGGAATCTTGTTAGCTAAGATTTTTGTAGATGATATTATATTTTGTGGACAAGATGCCTTGTGTAAGAAATTTTCAAATGAAATGCAAACTAAATTTGAAATGAGTATGTTTGGGGAGATCAAATTTTTGTTTGTTTACAAGTATATCAGATGGAGAAAGGAATTTTCATCACCCAGTCTAAATATGTTCATGAGATACTCAAAACCTTTGGTATGAAAGATTCAAGGTTAGTAAGTACTCCCATGGCTACTAGACAAAAGTTGTCTAAAAATGATGATGATGCAGAAGTAAACTAGACTTTGTATAGATCCATGATTGGAAAGCTGCAGTATGTTGTACATAGTAGACCAGATATTTCTTTAGCTATTGGGATTGTGGCAAGATTCTCTACCAATCCTAAGGAAACTCACATGATGGCTATCAAAAGGATAATGAGATATTTGAAAGGGATTGCTGACTATGGATTGTACTATAAGAAGCATGAAAAGTTTGAACTAAGAGTGTATATTGATGTTGATTGGGTAGGAAATGTGGATGACAGAAAGAGTACTAGTGGTGGAGCTTTCTTTCTTGGATAGAGATTACTTTCCTGGAAAAGCAAGAAACAAAATTGCATTTCCCAATCTACTGCTGAATCTAAGTATGTGGCTACAATAGTGAACTGTTCAAATTTGGTATGGATACAGAAATTGTTGGTAGGCATGAAAGAAGAGATCACTAAACTAATTGTCATCTTCTGTGACAGCAGAAGTTCTATCAACATCTCTAAGAATCTAGTAATGCACAGAAAGACCAAACACATCACAATCAAGTATCATTACTTGAGGGAACTAGTACAAGATGAAGAGGTCCAAATGGAAAATGTGAATACAAAGGAACAACTAGAAAACATATTCACTAAAGATTTACCTAAACAATCTCATGAATATCTAAGAGGTCAATTAGGGGTTCTTTCCCTAACTAAGGTTGCCTAGTCAAACTAGGAGCACTGCATCAAATGTGTTGAAAAGAGTATCTAACAAGTTGATGTAGAAATAGTTCACAATTTAGGAGTAGCCTAGAGTTGTGAAAAGTATAGAAAAGACAAGAATCAATCATAAGAAAAGATGAAAGAGGTAGAAATAATGTTACTAAACTAAAAAGATGATATCTACATTTGCAGGATGTATATTTTAGTTGTTGCTTTTCCATTTTTGTCAAAGAGGGAGATGATCACAAATGAATACACATGATGAGATTTCATGGAAGATCAAGTAAGAGGGAGAAATCCAGTGGATGGTCATACAAGCATAGCTAATTAATTTTGTATCAGGATGAATCTAAGGATATTATAAATATTTCTGATGGACAGATAACTTTAGGATTGGTTGGTGATTCACGTGATACTCATATGGTGTTGCCATCAATGCCAAAGAGGGAGATTGTTGGAAACTACAATTGAAGCCATTTTTGTATTGTCATTGATGTCAAACCTTAACTGGTAAGACTATTTCTATTTAAGAAAGTAATATCTCTTTGATTATTGTGAAGGGGATAGGCAAGGTTGGTAACAATAGAACCTAAGGAAATGTTGAGTTATCTTGATACTTCAATGAGTAATTGATTATGTGGCACAATGATAAGATAATTTATTGTTTATCTAAGTACCAATGAAGACTAAACTAGTAGGCTTAACCGAGAAAAATTGAAGAAATCTAGTTTAAGTCAAGTGATGTTAGTGTCGACCAAGCTAGTATATGTTGAGTAAATTCAATGTTGACCAAATATCAATTAATTATCAAGGAAGACAATATTAGCTGAGAAAATAGTTTTTGAGGTGACCGAGCTTTCTAATGAAGACCAAGGAGTTGAACACTATATTGACCAAGCATCAGTAATTTACATTTGAGGAAGAACTCTAATTTCTAGCCAACATAGTTGAATTCTTGGATTATGTAAAACATGTTGACTTTATTTATTGATTGTAAAAAAGCATTTAATGCACTTTCAAACATTTTATTGTAAATTTATTTTAAGAGATTTGAGATATTTCTTGAAGGATAGTCGAAAAACATAAATTTGGAAGGATTCAATTAATTTGGCCTAACCATAAGATCTACAAAGGAGATTAAGAAACAAAAGATGTATTGACCTAATTGAGGAAGTATTAAGGAAACCTAAGCATGAGGTTGATAAGAGAGAGGATGTTGGAAGTGTTTTTGATGTTATTGACTATATAAGAAGAGAAGGCTGAAGGAGAAGTGGTGTGATTGCTTGAAGATATTTACAAGGAGATCAATGATGGAGATGGTAAAGGTTCATAGTTAGTAAGCCATCATATGTGTATGGAATTGGATCTGATATTTGTAAAGTGAGTTGTATGTTTTTTAGATCAATACTACTATTACTTTCTAACCATTGTATTAGTTAAAATCCTTTTAATAGAGGTTGACCTAACAGTCATTTGTATAAATCCTTTGAACAAGGATGCATTCTAATGGGATGTATGTAAGTCCTATAACAAGGCACACTTTTAACAGAGTGGTTTAAATCCTTTAACTAGGTCACACCTGACAGTATATTTGTAACCTTTGACAGGGTTGGCTTTTCACCAAACTCACTTCATAAGAGTGAACATAATAGTAACATGTTACAAAGTGGTTATTCCCAAATTGGGTTTCGACTATAAATCTTGTTGTTAATACTTGTGTATATGTTTTGGTTTGAACATTTCTATGTTTTACAAGTTAGATACTATTGAATAAGTGGACTGCACTATTATATGTTTCTTTTATGCAATCAATAATGACCAAGTAGCTGTTGGTTATTAGACCTGATTAGTTGAAGAGTTTTAAAGTTTATTTTATACATCTAGACCTGAGAACAACTGATTCAACCCCCACCTTCTATTGTTCTAAATTATATTAACATATATATATCTATAGAAGTCCCTCAAATCATATATACTTGAAACCCAGATGAGATTCCTTACAAATCATCCTCTCACTAGCACATAAAGTCATCATGTTCCTACATAAACAATGAGTTCCCTAAGATCTCCCTTAATATTTAGCCCTCCCTTGAAATAAACTTAAGATTGACCTCATTATCTACCTTGTAAATGATGTACTAAAAATTTCTTACAAATTTAATACCCAAAAAACTCAAGCTCCATACAAGAAGACAAAAAAATGTGCCAAAGAGTATGAATATATTTTCATTGATATTTCCCTATATCAATACATTCAAGAGACATAAATTCTTAGAATAAAACTCAAGATACAAACTCCCTTTACAAAATGTTTTTCACCACCCTCTTACAATACATAAAAATTTCCATATATATCATCGCTAGCCATCTTGGAATCCTCAACAAAAGAATGCAAAAAGATTTCAATGGCTAGGATAGTGATAGATACAATAGGAAAAAGTAAATTACATCATTAACAAAAAAGGAAAGAGAAGCTAGAATATAGGTTTATAATCATTGTGAATCTTCACAGGAAGCACCTTTGTCTATAGATTTTCAAGGTAACTGTTGAAATTTGTTACATGAATAATGACCACTTAGTAACTCACATTATTCTCTTTCTAGTAATTACCCTCCTTATATTCAAGGATCAAGTGCCATGTGTGACTCAATCTTATTCCATTGGCTCCAAATAAATGGTCACTGGATTCTTCTTCTTGGGATTCACAGTCTTATCCAATAATTTAACTTCCTCCTCAGTTTCCTAGGTGTAATATTTCAAACTTTTTAGTTGCTTCACCTATCTATCCCACCTTGAATCAGTTATGGCCTTGGTATCATTCACAAACCTGGTGCAATTATTTTCCTCTTTAAACATATCATCTAGAATAATTTTGAACCTTTCCATATCCAAAGTGCCATCATCATTCATAAAGCCATCCTATCCAATAAACAACTAATGCATGTCTACTTTCCACTCCTCAACATTTTTTATTTCACCATTATCTTTGTGAATTAGAGGTATAAATTTGTTGAAATCTGGGCCAAACAGATCCATTTTAGTTCTCATCTAATTTTATTTAACCTTAAAGAAGGAGCAAGTTATACCAATGAGCTCTATCTTTTCTCCCACCTCCTCAACTGATTCCAGGATATCTCTCCTATGTGGCTACAACATCTCAAGCTTTTCAAAAAGTGCCCATCTACTAGACCATATGCTGAATAGTGGCTCCAAAGTAGCCATATCATCTTTTACATTTTCATTTGTATTCTACAACATGATAAATAAATAATGGACAAGGTCCATCTTTCCTTTTATCATTTCAAATATATGTTGCATGATGTTAGATAGGGCATTTAGGGCCACCTCCTACCTATCCTTATCTAATTTTTCCACTATCACATTGTTATCTTCTACCATTGTAGGCACTGCAACCTCAATCTCTAGGACTAGAGGATGGAGGGCTTTGGATGCTTCATAAAGTTTGATTTTCAATCCCTCAAGCTCATCCTCTAGAACATTTATTTTCATTAGCCCCTTTTCCCTATCCTTGGACAAGATGGTTTCCTCATCAAAAAGTCTCCCATATCTATTTGACAGTTGTATAATTTTCAAGCCTCATTCAAATGAGAAAAATTTGTGAAAACCTTGGAAACTTTAAGGTCACTTTTGTTTTGCACAGTCCACATGATTTTGTTTCAATCCATATTCTCCTCAATACTAACAAGATAAGGCTTCTAAGTCTTCAAAGAAAGAGACCACATTGCCAAAGTCTAGTACCTAGGCTCATAACCACATCCCCTTATCATTTCACCAATTTGGGATTCATATAACAAGCCACCATGTGGTTGTCTCCTTATTTGATCAATAATGAATTTAAAGGTCAAGTCCCACCCTAGAACTAACATCATTCCACTTGATTTAACCAATTACCTAGCCTCCTCAATAGATATATTCTCTGAATTATGATCATTTGAGGTTAGGGCTTGGAGGTCCTCACTATATAGGTTAGTGCCTTTAGTCACTTGACTAGAAATTTCTTGCTACCTCATCCATATTTATCTTGATTAAATCATCATTACTTATGATCTCTTCCTTGTACATCTCTCTTTCATCTCTGCACAACAACAGGGACAACTCAATATCCTCTTGTGTGTCCACTTTGTTCCCTTCTCTAATGTTCTTCCTTAGGTGATGTTAATCGGACCTATCTCCAAGCACCAAGACAACAACCATGTCAGTATTTTTCCCTGAATCTTTTCTTCTTGATGACTCCCCTATCTCAAGTCTCTATTTATTTTGAGGAGGCTCATGTGTGTCCTCTCCCTCTAGAGCATCCATTTGTTTTCCTAGGGTAGGATGTTGATATACATTCTGAGGGGGGTTATCCCGCTCATATGAACCCTCACTGTCATCATCATACTCTACTCTGGGCATGACTACTCCTTTTTAACTTGTAGCTTTGCATCCAATTGGGAATCTAGCTGATTATACAAGATGTCATAAATCTCAATCACCTTATTTATTTTGGCAATATAAGGGAGGTCTAGGAATAATCCTCTAAAGAAAATCCTTATCTTTTTTAGTTTAGCCTCCAAATCTAGTAAGTCATGGATTTTTCCCAATCTTTTCTCAATTTCCTCCTCATCAAGGATATTTGTTATGATATCCTCATCATCACATCCCTCATGCTCCTTAGCAACACCAATACTGGGAATGAGTACCTTCTTTGCATTATTTATGAAATCCTCTAGGTCCACATACATATTTAGAGATAAACTCATTTTAAAATGGTTTAACCATAAAGTAAGTTGTGGCAGGGATATTTTTCCAAATATAAAGTTTATCAATTTAAACTACCAAGGAGTGAAAGTTCCCTTCTTGTGTGGAGATAGGTGCTCCTTATTAGTCCATATCAACTACTAGATAAACTCCAACTAAGAAACTAGTGGTGGCACATATTTGGGAAGAATGTATGGGGGTTGTGAGCATCCATCAATCTTGATCAATGTGAAGGTATGGCCCAAATAGAAATCTCCCTAGTTGTGGTCAATTGACAATTTATCAACATACTCTTTAGGCCTTAGAAGACTAAGAAATTTGAATGGGAGCCTTGTGGTGTTTTTCCCATCATGTTCAAAATTGGATAGACTATCCAATTTTGGAAACCATAAAACTCATTATTATTTGATTTATAGTTCCAAATCCTCAACTAAAGTTGTACTTGGTTTTGTCCACCATGATCCATTCTCCTTGGTCTCAGCATACCTATATCTATGTACTCAATGTTGTAAAATTAAATTAAATGTATCAGTAGGGAATAGTGCATGAACTTGGGTGGCTTACTATTTTCCTTGATTGCAATCAAACCCTCATGCATCCTATCGATTACATACTAGATGTAATCATAGTTTGTGGTCGCATGGGAATTTTGTAAGTCTAGGATGATCATTAGCAATTCAACAAGCATCCTCTTTGCATCACCATCAATTATTATAACCTGACACAACTCATATGCAAGATATTTCATGTAGAAGTGGAAGGATTTGAATTCATATGGAGTCTTCATATGTCTTGTAAGAGGGGAAACATATTTCCTAGTCTTGGGTATATGGTGGAAAATTTGGGACTTTAAAAGCTCTATCTGATTGACATATTTATCCTTCTCCTTTCCCTAGTCAATCTCTATTGAGGAAGAGGTAAACAAGTTGAAAGCTTTCATAAATGACCTTTTATCTAGTGTGACTAGGGAAGATTGGTCACTTCCCCTAATAGATTTGGAAATTCTATCATAATTTTTGGCCTATTCAATAAGAAGGTTGACATCAAGGAAGATATTAGGGACTAGAATCTTGCTCATACCTAATTTATAGGCATTACACACTAGAATTTTCTTATTTTTGTTACTATAAAAATATGATAACTGAAAGTAGGAATAATAGGGTCCCTATAGTTATCCATAGAATCAATGAAGGTCTCATCACTAACCTTCTTGTTTTGTGTGGAACCTGAAAGAAAGGTGATGAATTCCTTAGATTATTTGGGATTCCCTTTCTATTCCTATCTATATTCCTTTACTCCTTCACTAGATGAAGCATTACTAGACTTTGGCTAACTCATCTTTGCAACTCTGAATAATGCTTGGTTTTGCAAATTGGCTCTTTGAAATCACAAACTACAACAACTCTTCTTTTCAATTGCTTTCTAAAAATTTGATATGTGTGAAGAAGGAATGTATTATCTTTATATCTTGTATTAATGATTGTATGGGATTGGCCAAAATCATAGCAAATCTATCCATAGTTCCCTCCACATTCACTATGCATGAAAAAAAATTCAAATCCAAGCTACCCATAAGATGTGAAGTTGATAGGTTGCATTCAATTTTTGGAAAGAAAGCAAAAATCCATGTAATTACTATTTTATGCAATAAAAGCCCTCGAAAACTATTAAAACCCTTCAACTAAAATTTGATTGGCTAGCTCAATAATTTTCCATCTCATCATGGTACTTTCCACATGAGAAACACCTTTCCTTCATCTTTCATGAGAACTTAACCTTTACTTTACCTAGAGATCATGTGGAAACATCGATCTCATGATCTCTAATCACCTTGCCTAACCTGAGTGTTATCTTTAGAATAAGAAAATGAGATAAATCTCACAATCTCACAACCTTTTTCTTAACCAAAGTTCTATTTGGAGAATGAGATATAATCCTTTATCTCCAAGTTTCTAGATACTTTTCTTAACCTTGGAAAGTTATTGAGATTAAATGTGAGCCCTTGATCTTTCATATCATCTACGATCATCACCCAATCTCTAGATATTTCAAAACATAACCATTACTTTATGAGATTGGGAGATAACTACCTTCTTATTTACTTTGAGCCCTTTTCCATTGAATCTTCAAATGAAATAAGACTGCACTATGACTTCATGAGATTCGGAGGTAACCTCTTTTTCTAAATCATTGAAAGCTTTTGTTAACCAAATGTTTGTGTTGAGATTCAGCGATTGTCATTGATTAAGACCTATATCAATGGTGACCACTTAATCTCTAAATACATCATGCCTTGATCATGAAATTGAGAGCTCAGGAGATAAATTAATATTGCTAAGCCTTTAAACCTTATCACCATATCTCGAGATCCTTTATGCCTTAACCACCATTTTAAGAGACTAAAAGATAACCATTGTGTGAGATCACTAAAATTTAAGACATCACCACCAAGTATCTATGGATTTGGAGATAGCCTTTATCACCAAGTTGCTAAATAAAAAAAACTAACTACTCTCCACTTAGAGATAAAGAGATAACCATAAGACTAAGTAAGATTACAACCTTGTCACCCAATCTCTAGATCGGTCAAGACTTATCATTTTCAATTTGAGATTAAGAGACACAAAGGGAAAATATAATAACCACATGCATATTAAGGACTTAAGTGCTTGAAAAAGGAAACTATAAAACATAAAATATAGGGCACAACTAAGAATATTATGAAGAATAAAACCCTACCAGAGAGAAACAAGACTTAGGATAATGAATTATAAACATTTTTTGGCACATGACTATTGTGAGACCTAGGCCACTTAGAAAATTATTTGCGGGAACACAAAATAAAGGAGACAAGGGTACAAATCATATGTCATCAAAACAAATAATGACATCTTTTAGAAAACCTAGATAATATCCCAACAGTGGCTCTATGTGAGGATGCTTGAAAGAAAATTCATAGGAAGAATTCAAGAATCTTAGGGTGAAAGACTATAAAACACTAACCTACCAGACAAAGAAAAGATGAGACAAAAGAAAACACACCTATACATATGTTACAAAACTATTGTGCATGGAAAAAATTTGAAACTGCATTGAAGAAAGATATCCAAAATTGTCTATGGATTGGCAATTGCTATTCTTCATCATCCACCTTTTTCAAAAAATAATAATGCTTTCCCTAAATATGATAAATAATATAAGGGCCCAACCATAAAAATTCAAAATTTTTACGTTTACCCTTATCCTTAGCCATGACATTCCATTGAAGGACTAATTTGCCAGGATGGAATTGTTGGAAACTTTTCTATACTAAAGTATATGACTAGATATAGTGTTTTCATTATGGCAACAAAGTCATATAATAGTTTGGAGTCAGTGCACTTAGTGTAAAGATGATAATCTTGTTAAGTGTTGAAGAGTGGACAATATACAGAGTACAGAGTACCAAAGACTCAGAGCATCAGTGCACATGTGTATGGATGAATTATGGTACATGCCCTGGAAGTTAAGGATGTTAGACTATACTTATTCTTATTCTAAGAGCGCATAAGTAGATCTACAAAGATGTGAAAGATACAGTCAGTTGAAGTTCCACAACCAGTGTGTGCCATTAGAGAATAGAGCATGTAGCTGACAGATAGCATTTTGGTTTTTTATTATAATTTAATGTTGTAAAGGCTATGCACCTATTTTATTTAGGTTTATGACATATGTACATGTATAATTTTAAGCATGCTTAAGCCAATTCATTTGGAAGCATTGTTTGTAATTGGTTATAGGGCTGACCTAATTGTTTTGTTTGTATGAGCATATAAATATAAGATGTGCCCATTGTATTTAGTATGGAAGTTGTAATATATTTGTGATAAGTAAAGAATAGGTATGTGAAGAGATCATATGATGTATTAGAGCTTTTCTAGAGGTCAAAGCATCAGCACACCAAAGGAACTAATCAGACAAGCAGTGTCATTGTAACAGTTCACCAAAAGATATAGTGTGTATCTGAAATCAGAAGGTTGTAGCCTTCATCATTTGAGTAGTGAGCTCTAAGATAGTGAGTGAACTCCCCTAATAGGGATCATTTTAAAATACTCCTAATAGGGTCTAAACCTTAACGAGGTCTACTATACTTAAAGCATTGTAAAGCTACCCCTAACAGGGTAAAGGATCTTCTAACAAGGATCACAAAACACTAGTGCAGAATATTAGTCGGTATCAAGTCCCACTGGGGTTTTTATCTATTTAGGTTTCCCTATAATTATATTGTTGTCATGTGTTGATTTCATGTTTCATGTTTCATGTTTATGTGAATGTTTAATTCAGTACTTAAGCATTTAAGTTCAGCATTAAGATTTAAGTGAAAAGTTAAAATATAGTGAACACTGATTCAAGCCCCCACCCCTCAGTGTTCCCATTCCTAACAATTGGTATCAGAGCTTTGGTCCTTAGCAAATAATTTTAACCACTTGAGGAGATCATGGAAAAAGAAGAAATGAAACATTTGAAGAAGAATTGTGAAGCAGCTCTTGAAGACTTGGACAACTCAGAAAGAGAAATAGAAGAACTAAAAGAAAAAGTCAGTGACGCTTAATTAGTTATCAAAAGACTAAGAAAGGATTTGAAAGGACACTCTAATAATTATCTTAAAGGAAAGGTCAAGAAGTTGAATGAAGAAAATGCATCCTTATTGAGTCATCTTGAAGAATTTGATGCCAAACTGATGAACAATCAAGATGTCTACAATGAACAAGTAAAGGAGAACCTTCAACTCAATGAAGAGTTAAGGGAAGAAAATTTGGAAATCTTGGATCAAAAGAATTGCAAAGCAAGACTGGAGTCTAAATTGAAAGAAGCAAAGAACCACATTGAAAAATTACACACCAGTTTTGGTTTGATATAATCTCAGTTGTATGCAAGAAGAATCAAAGGAGACACTAGCTGTATTGGATACAATGAAGCACAAAATCAGATTGATAAGATGCAAGAAAGAAAGGAGACATAAAAAGAATCTACTAATACTAAAAATACTAAAGATCAAACCAAAGACAATGGTGGTCCTCCTAAGAATGAATGCAAGCCTGTAGAATGCACCTATGTTGCAAGTAACAAGCATGCACACATTGCAAGGAACTATACAAAGGTAAGACCTTTCAATGGTTACTATTATACATGCAATAGATTTGTCCATAGAGCAATAAATTGCAAGACTAGTAAGAAGAACAAGATTCAACATGATCAAAGAAGTCAAAATCAGACCTATACAAGAAGTTTTCAGAATGTTACATGTCAGATATGTAACTATAATGGTCACACAATGAAACAATGTAAAATGGTGACTCATGTCAATGTGTCGAGCAATAATAGACCTCTAGTGATTTTTCACACCTGTAACAAGGTTGGACATATCTCAAAGTTTTTTAGATCAACGACGCAAGGTCAGGAAAGCCCTAAAAAGGCCGAAGAACCAATTTTGTATCCTAAAGCAGAAGTCAAGTTTGTGAAGGCCTCAGAAGATGTGAGCTTGATTTGGCTAGAAAGAAAGAAGGACAATGTTGATAAGAATGTATTGGATGCATCCCCAATGGACACACCCTCTACATCTACATGAATGGCCCTCAGGGTCATAGGGGGAGCTAATTTAGCTCTAGACCCCTGCGTGGCTAGTATACTCATCCTCAGAGTATGTGCCTTTGGACTTAAGCTTTTAGAGATTGTAGGAATCTTTGTGCAAGAGTGCACATGTTGATTGTAAGTGGAGCTTGAGTTTGAAATTTTGAAGTGACAGCATGGTTTATGCAAGTTGCATTAATGGAAAATTTCTCACTTTAAGTACATAGAAAGTTGTTTGTTCACTCATTACATTCATATTTAGAGTGATTAGAGAGCATATTGAGCCTTGGAAGTTGTGAAGATTTGGAGATTGAACTATCAATGTTTACAGTGCATTTGATCAGTTGTAAGAAACCCTAGCTCATTGCATCAATTCAGTAGTTGTCAAAACATCTCAGAGATCAATTAGAAAGCATTTATCAAGTAATTCATGGCCAATCCTATTGTTTATGATGTTTCTTAGAAGAAAAGATATGTTCTCAAGAGGCACCTATTTAAATCAACCCTATATGATTTAGAGGGAGCATTCTCCCACATGTCGATGGGTGTCATGCATGTAGAAGACATAAGAGCTTACATCTATTGTAAGAAGGAACCTATTGGACTAGATAGGTTAAGGGCACACATGGACACAATGATGAAACTAGACAAAACATTCATGGATGAATACACCAAATGAAATGATCACCCCATTGTTGAATATACCAGGGCATATGAATTCTATGAGACTGAATGGATAAAAATCTTGTTAAGCAGAATCCATCATGATTTATTTTGGATTGGAGATGTACTAATAAGATCATAGGAGACTTAATTCATGAGATGATAGGCCCTTCTAGGATAGGTGTCATCCTTCCTATGGTCAAGGATGTTAGGAAAATTTTGGAGCAAGTGTGTAAGTCAAGGAGTGATAAGTGAGGCATGACTATTGAGCCGATTAAGCAAGCAGACATCAAATTGATGTCAATGATACTGGATTACAGATTTCATCACACTAGCAGGTTGAATAGTGTGTCTGGGGGCACTAGTCTATCAGCCATCTGACTTGTGTAAGAAGATGGAGAGTTCAAATTGTGTGAGATCTTGCATGCATAGTTGATAGACAACATCAAAGCTATCAAACATGACAAAACAAAGATATTCAGGTTTGGCTCCCTAATCATCTATATGTACCTTCATATAGTTGGTAAAGTGTCAGACTTGTATCTAGATAAGACCATTCCAGCCATGCCACATATATCAAACAAGGCATGCATTGTGAGCACCTTAGGAGACTATGTAACCTTAGAATTTAAGACCTTTAGAGCAAGGATGTAGATGAGGTACATGATTCCTGAGAGTATTGTGGAGAAGTACAAAAACACAATATGCTTCATGGTGGAGATTGATACTACTTGTATGGAAGTTGTTGACCCTAGAACTAAGTGGATTCATCCACTTGCGTATGAGGTTGAGGAAAAAGTTCTAGAAGCCTATGCACAAGTATTGCTATCAGCCGCTAAAGATGATAATGAACGTAGGTGGGGAACCTATGAAGAAAAGACTAGAGAAGTTGATATAAAACTTGATAGTGGTGCAAAAAAAAGAAAGGTTGCAAAGGTCACTATTGAAAACTTGAGGATACATGGTGTATCTCAAGAAGACCTTGATAAAGCAAGGGATGAAAGAATTTACCTAGAATTAAAGAGCACAGTAGAAGAACAAGAAGATCCTAAATTAAAGAAGACAAAAATTGAATCAGATGACAGTTAGAAGGATAAAGATGACAATACTCCTTTTGCACCCAAAGATACTCCTTTGAAGTATAAACCAATGGTCAAGAGGAAGAAAGAAGCTAGCACTAGTCATCCATCCTCATGAGATACAAGGAGTAGGAGAAACATTCAAGCACCTTCTAAGGTAGGATTTAGGCCTAGCCTTAAAGTTTTGAGCACAAGAATTGTTGATGAGGGTAGAATTGATCAAGTAGAGAAGTACTATGATACATACAGTGATATTGAAAAATCAGAAATACATGGTATGATTATCAAGGACATGATCAAGTTCAAGAAGACAGTCCTTGAGTTGAAAATCTCTATTCCAAATAAAGTATGGGATATTCTAGAATACCAAAAGAGACAAGAAAATGAGGAAGATCAAAGGATTAGAGAAAAAGTATTAGAAGATACTCTGCCTATATGTTCTAAAGAAGAAGACTAATATTGAATTTGGTGAAGCTGCACCTATGGACTAAGATGAGAACTCTTCATGTCATGAACAAGGACTATGAGATGATTACTAAGGAAACACAAAAGTCATTTGAGAAGGTGTTATTAGAACAACAAATAAAACCACCTACTACACCCATCACTCATGCACCTAGTAAGCAAGAAAAAGGAGCATAGACCTTCAATGAACAAGTGACAGGTCCACAAGACTCAACACCCATAGCAAAAACTCAAACAAAGGAAGACAAGTCTACGCCCATAAAAAAATCACACAAAGATAGCACTATTATCATAGATAATGTGGAAATAGCCATGGCGGCTACTGATAAGTATTTGGACAAGTTTGAGGAAGCATTTTTTAGTACCAAGGAAGCTAAAATCCTATGCAATAATACACCTCCCACTCAACAAGAAGAATTAATCATTCAAGATGTATCTGATAAGAAAGAAGAATTAGAGGTGGAAAAGAAAGATGAATATACTTATGTTTGATTAGTCAAGGTGAAGCAAGAGGTAATGGATAGCACTCCCATCACTCCCTCCTCAGCATTGTTGTCAAGTTTGACACCTAACACAAGTAATTTGGACACCTAGAAAGAAGAAGACCTGATTAAGTTTAGCATCTTGGCTATGGAGAAGGCAAAGGAGAGGCAAGTCATGAGAAATCCTCTGCTTGTGGAATCAGTGAATATTTTGAACAATGTTTTTCCTGAAGATAAGAAAGTGCAAAATGTACATTTGGTTGATGATGTGAGTAGAGTTCTCTCACAATTCAAAAGCAATTTTTCTAGCATAGAAGAATCTTCATCCAAAGTGGTAGAAGAGAAGTACTTAAAGAAGAGACTCAATGAACTAATGAGAAACTTTGCACTAGACTTGAATTCTCTTAAATCTGGTAAGGCATCATTGAAAGAATTTACTAATGAAGGAAGAAAGAGCATTGAAACATGCATGGATCAAGACAAGCTCACCGATGCTCATTTCAAGAAAATAAAAGAGGTTGAAGTAATGATTGAGCAGGTAAAGAGCTTAGTCACAGACACATCCATAGATGTGAACATGTGCAACAATGTATACCAAGGATAGATAGACAAGATTGAGAAGGATGACAAAGAGATTACAAGGATAAGGTTCAGATAGACTCAATTGAGGAATGGTCTTGCACCCTCCTTAGACATTCTTAGTCAACACATAAAGGAGATTGATGCAACCATGATAACCTATGATCAAGGTCTGAGCATAGAATTGGAGAAAATGGAGAAGCTACAGTATGCATTATGTGCTCATCTCCATATAGTTAACTCTTTGATAACTTTTTGGAAGAAGGAGATCTAGAATCTAAAGATTGCATATCCAGATGTTTTCCCTCAGTGAGTATGTGTATATATAATTTTTTATGCACCTTTTTCATTAATGTCAAAGGGAGAGTTGTGTATAGAATATGGTGTATATATATTCATAAGGAGATATAAGATTATGTATAAAGATGTATAGAAGACAAAAAGTTTTTGTAAAGGAACAGTTAGAGACTTGGCCACATTCCTTCGTTGCCATCAATGAAAAAAGGGGGAGATTGTTGGAAAGTTATCTATACTAAATTATATGACTAGATATAGTGTTGTCATTATGGAAACAAAGTCATATAAAAATTTGGAGTCAACACACTTGGTGTAAAGATCATAATTTTTAAGTGTTGAAGATTGGACAATATATAGAGTACCAAAGACTTAGAGCATCAGCGCACATGTGTATAGATGAATTATGGTATGCACCTTGGAAGTTAAAGATATTAGACTATAGTTATGCTTAGTCTAAGAGTGCATAAGTAGATCTAAAAAGATGTGAAAGTTATAGTTGGTTGAAGTTGCATAGCTAGTGTGTGCCAACAGAGAATAAAGCATGCAACGAATAGATAGCATTTTGGTTTGCGATTATAATTTAATGTTTTAAAGGCTATGTTCCTATTGTATTTAGGTTGCCAACATATGTACATGTATAATTGTAAGAATGCTTAAGCCAATTCATTTGGAAGCATTGTTTGTAATTATTTATAGGGCCAACCTAATTGTTTTATTTGTATGAATGTATAAATATAAGATGTGCCCGTTGTATTCAGTATGGAAGTTGTAACAGAGTTGTGATAAGAAGAGAAGAGGTATGCAAAGAGATAATATGATGTATTATAGCTTTTCCAAAGGTCAAAGCATCAACACACCAAAGGAACTGATCAGACAAGAAGTGTGATAGTAATATTTCACCAGTAGATATAGTGTGTATCTGGAATCAGAAGGTTGTAGCCTTCATTATTTGAGTAGTGAGCTCTAGGATAGTTAGTCCACTCCCCTAACAAGGATCATTGTAAAAGAATCCTAATAGGGTCTGACCCTTAACAAGGTCTACTATACTTAAAGCATTGTAAAGTTACTCCTAATAGGGCTAATGATCTTCTAACAAGGATCACAAAATACTAGTGCAGAATATTAGTGGGTATCAAGTCCCATCGGGGTTTTTACCTATTTGGGTTTCCCCATAACCATATTGGTGTCATGTGTTGATTTCATGTTTCATGTTTATGTGAATGTTTAACTCAATACTTAAGCATTTGAGTTCAACATTAAGATTTAAGTGAGAAGTTAAAATATAGTGAACACTGATTCACCCCCCCCCCCTCTCAGTGTTCCCATTCCGAACAGGAATTTCCTGATACTAGCTCTTTTGTCAAATAGATATTTCATTTTTTTTCTATAATTTGACATTTTCTCTCTGAGTCTCTCTTCTTATCTCATCCAATTAAATCAATTGGACCATCCTATCTTGCAACGGTTCACATAATTCTAAACCTTCATCATGTATGAATTCATAGACAAGAAAAAGTTTATTAATTGGTAGTCTAGATTGCATGCCATATACCAATTCAAATGGAGATTTACCTATGGCCCTTTTAACTATAATTATGTCTACCCACAATGCAAGTTTCAACTTTGCATTCCAAGTTCTCTTATTATTTTCTAATATTTTCTTCAAAATCCGTAGAATTCTCTTGTTGCTTGATTCTACTTGTCCATTGGTCTGTGGGTGGTATGGGGATGAATATGATAAAATAATGCCCATTTTTTAACATAAATCAACAAATTCCTCTAACCTAAAGCACATGGCATTGTCCATTACAAGTTTGATAGGAACACCTAACCTAATAATCACACTATTAATCAAAAAATCTATTAACACTCTACTTGTAGCCTTCTTATTTGGTATTTCCTCAATCCTTATAGTAAAGTAATCTGTAGTAATCAGTATCCAACTATGTCCCCCACTAGATTTTTCTACAAATCCTACAATGAAGTCGACACCCCACATGGCAAAAGGAGCTTCTACAATGATAGGATTTAACAATAATGCTCCTGTGAATTTTAGTTTGTTTGAGAAACTTTGGCATGGTTAACATTTTTTGACAAATGAATGGGTATCCTTAAATAAACTATTCTAATAATAACTATCCCTAAAAATTTTGTGAGTTGTTTCCTTGGCTGAATAATGCCCCCCACATAATCTAGAGTGCATTTTCTTTAATACTTTCTCAGACTATCCTTTGTCGAGACATAGGAGAAATATTATATCCTTTTCCTTTAAGTACAAGTCACACTGAAGAAACATATACTTTTGAGTCTGTAATCTGAGGCTTCTTTTATGATTCTCATTTAGGCCCTTTGGGAAATTAGAATTTTTTAGAAAATGGGCTATATTTGAATACCATGGGGTGGTCCCACAATAGTGTGTCCCACTTTTTGGGTAACGTTGACATAGAGATCAACATTCTGAGAAAAACCTTCACTTTCGAACACCTATTGCTACAAAAATATTAGGAATTTGAAGATGATGTAAACTAGAGTCTTTTAGAATTTTCTTTCTAGTTTCTAAATATATTTTTCTAAAAAAAATTTAAATTCATTTTCCCTTCTCCTTCAAAAAGTGGTTTGTGTGAAAAAGTGTGTTTTTAAGGAGTTAGTATCACTTGAATCAACATGACTTTAAAAAAAAATCTGATAACAATGTAATTCTTTCGAGATTATATTTGTAACTTCAATATCTAAATGATGCACTTGGTTTGATTCATTTTGGGTCAATATTTCATAGTTTATTAAGTTCTAAAGTGACAATAACTATAATTTAGACATAAGGTCACTTGGATCGCTCTAACTTGATCTGTGTATATCGAAATTAATTTTTTCTTTTTTTTTTATAGAAAGGTAACACAAATTCTTTTTTCCTACATATTTTTCATAATTTTTTTTTTGTAATTTACTATTTTTCCCAAAGTCTTGAAGGGACAGGTTGTTGAATGACCAAACAACCTATGTTTAGTTAAAGTAATATTTAAAAGTGATAATGAACTCAATATGTATTAAAATTATATTCATTAGAAAGATTATTATAAATAACATCATACTACATAGATAGGTTTTTCAAATGGATTCATTTGATCTTCCAAAACAAAAAGTCAATGTGATTTTTTGTCATCATTTTAATAGGTGCAAAGGAGACTCCATTGTAGGTATGAATAAGGAGTGTAGATTTTATATTAATGTTTTTTTAATCTAAGAGGCTTTGATCTAACCATTTATAATTAATTCCTTCAAATGAAACCTTTCAAGGTTTAAATTATCATATTTTGTTTAAAATGTGTTATTTCAGCAAAAATCAGCATGTCTAAAAAAGTGGGACACACTATTGTGGGACCACCCCATGGCTACATCTCAATGCTTGTAACCACTTTTTCATCCATGGTAATATTATTCACCTATACCAAATCCAAATTTCCTTCTGTCCTCAATTTTTCTAGCCACAAGCCTTTAACGAATTTGGCAATATGAAGATCTAAATCAAACTCTTGAATTATATTAATCCACTTACATCTTTTCCCTATAACTTCACTTAGGACTAAAATGTCCTTTAGTAAAGCATGAGGAACATATGCAGTAACCTTTGCATAGAAAAAATAAGTCCTAAATAGCTTAACTGCATTTACCAATGCATAAGCTTGTTGTTTCATTAGCTCATAATTCAGTTGAGCTAATTATGATGACTTGCTAAAGAATGTAATGGGGAGCTTAAATCCTTCCCCATCCTTTTCCAGTAAGACTGCTCCAATAGTATGAAAAGATGTAAAATAAAATAAGGAGAAAGCTTTGGAATAATAAAGACAAATTAAAACATGGGCATCCTGAATTGTTTGTTTAATTTTCTTGAAGGCCTTTTCTTCTTCCTAATTTGAATCAAATCTTACATCCTTTTCAAAAGCTTGACTACGGGCTTGACCATATTTGCATAGTTAGCAATAAATCTTCTAACAAAATTATTTTTTCCAATGAAAGATTTAACACCTTTAACGTTATTGGGAGAAGGAACCTTTTGAATTTCTTCAACTCTTTTAGGATCAATCCTTACTCCCTCCTTGGACAATATATGCCCTAATAGCTTTCCTTCAGTAACAAAATATTAGCATTTCTTTGGATTTAATGATATTCCAAACTCTAATGCTTTGACTAAAACCTTCTCCAAGTGACTTCAATGGTCATCATCTTTCATTGAATAGGTAGTCAAATCATTTAGATATACCACCATGAGAACTTTGTTATATCCTTGAAAGCCACATCCATTGCCCTTTGAAATGTTGCTCCAACTTTTTTCAAACCAAAAGGCATACAAACATACACATAAGGTCCCCAAGTAGTAGTAAATTTTGTTTTAAATTGTTCTAAATCTTTAACCATCACTTGATTATACCCTCAAAAACCATCCATCATGGAGAACAACTCACAACCAGTCACCCTATGGAGCATAGCCTCCATGTTGGGGAATCAATAATTATCCTTCAATGAGGCAACATTCAAATTTCTTAAATCAACACATAATCTTATGTTCCCAATCTTTTTTCTAACTGGTAACAAGTTATAAACCCAAGATGAATGTCTTATCAGTTCAATTATGCCTTCATCCCTTAATTTTTTCAAGTCTATTTTCATTTTAGTAGCTAGTAATCGATTGATAAGCCTTTGGTTCTATCTAAATGGTTTGGTATCTTATTTCAAAGGGATCTCATGCTGAAATAAATATTTCCTATAAGCCTTTAGGTCATCATAAGACTAGGCAAATACATGTTTAAACTTCTTCAACAATATTATCAAATTAGTTATCACATCCCTATTATCTCTACTTGAGAATTTGATGTTTTCATTAGTACCAAATTGGATCAATTAGTTATCTAAGTTGATCATTTGGTAAAAGGAATAACATCAAGCTAAAATATGCTAGTTGGTTAAACAAACAAGCATTCACACCCAAAAATCACAAGGCAATACTGAAAACTAAATGGAAACAAGTTTAACCAGGAAACAAAGTAGTTTTATTGAGAATCAGAGTAAACCAAGAATGAAGTGCCAGTAAATACCGAGAAACATACACACTAATTACCATTGTATTCATTGATCAAAATTAGTTGTGTCTATCAAGTTATCAAGGAAAAAACACAATAATCATTTATGACACATTTATCTATGCAAATGATTACATAGATTCATAAAATGTTTTACCAAGATCAAGGATTTTTAATTGTATATTTAATCATTAAATATAATGATGCTTCCAATGTAATATTTAAATCTAGGTTAATTTTTGAATACATAGATCTTAGGTTTTCTAAGATATTATAAACCTAATTAGATCATGGCAATCATAGTAGTTTTCTATATATTTGTAATTCATGTCATTTTTATATCAGGAAAGAAAGTGAATCAAGTAGGATATCTTGAAGTAGTAGCCACCATCGAGACATCATAATTTAGAGAAAGTTTTCATGAATGAGAAATGATCAAAGATACAATTTAGTTTATTCAGAAGTAGAAAAAGCTATCGAGAAGGACAAAGGACAAATTACTATACATAGAGGTGATATTTATTCAGTACATCATAGATCTGATTCAGAAAAAATATAGTTATCATTTGTAGATACCTTCTATTATTCTCTAATTATTGTAACAGAGTTTGTAAAATCTCTTAGCAGAGTAGATTTAACATTATGTTAGTAAATCTCTTAACTAAGTGCACACTCAATTAGTGTTGTTTAAGTCCTTTAACAAGGTAGATCTAGTCAATCTGATTTTTACTCCTAATAGGGTAAGATCACCAGAAGTGATCACAACTTGTAGCCTTAACTAGCATACTTTATTATTTGGAGTAGTGAATAAATTGTGGGTGTCATCCCCACCATAGTTATTACCTTCTAAAAAGGGTTTATGCATAACCAAAATATTGGCATTATGTATTACATTCCATGATTGACCTATTGTTTCATTTCATGTACATTACATTTACAAAGTCATTTTGATAAATGTTGCATACAATGGATTCAGTTGGTTAGTTAGTTACTACTATTTACAAATTGAGTATTCAGTTAAAAAATTTTGAGGGTATTGATTCTATCCTCCCCTCTCAATCCCTTAATTTTTTATTCCAATAATTGGTATCAGAGATAGATCTCTTATTTGGAAGTTTAACCACTAAAGAGGAAAGATGGAGAGATGGAGAGATGTAAGTTGGACAAGACCATTGAGAATCAAAAGATATAGATGCAAATCCTTGTGGAGCAATACAAGCAAGCTAAGGATGAATTGAAAAAGTTACTTGTTCAGAAAAAGGATATGGCTATTCAGCAATGTGAGACTGATTATCATGAAGAATAAAGTGATGATCTATTTGAGAATATTGGATCTAGTTCATGTTGTATATCTTACATATTTGAAAGTGCAATTTTTTATTTATCTGAGAAAAATGTTCATTTGACTGAACAAGTGAAAGCCCTACAGATCGGTCAAGAAACACAAATGGTAAGAATGACTGATGTGATGAATAATTCTAGACAAGTTGAACAAGAGATAAATTTCATTGTTTACTACAAGAGACAAATGATTGAACAATTACAAGTGAAGAAATCTAAGATACTAAGACTTACCAAGCATTACTTCAAGATATCCAATCACATGATCATTGTAAGCTAGGAGATGAACCAAGTAAATAATGAGTTATCAAGGAAACTTGAAGACATTAGAGTACTCAAGGAAGAAAATGAAAAACTAAGAAATGAAGTGAAGATGCAGTAGCAACATAATGAAATGATGAAAAAGGTTGAAGATAGTTCCAAGAAAATTGATGAATTTATGATTTGTCAAAGAGGACTTGGAAGCCCTACTTGATTAGGCTACATCAAGCAAGGAGAATCATCTAAAAAAGATAAACAATGAATAACTAGAAGATTCAAAGACCCAAGACACTTTCATGCTATCACTATGGTAAACCAAACCATACTTCAAATCTCTATAGGAGTAAAGCATAAGGTAAATCTAAAGCCACTCCAAAATTTAATGGTCATTGTTATAGTTATAACAAGTTTGGACACCAAGAATATGTTTTTTAATATAAGTTGAATAGGAGTCCTAACAAACCCTACATGGAGAAAAAATGTCACACTTGAAACATGTATGGACATGCCTCACAAGAATGTAGAATAAAGATGAAGCATGTTTGGACACTGAAAGGATAGAATAAAACCTATCAATGGAGAAGAAAAGGTAATGCTTACACTTGGGATTATAACACATGGGTTAACTACACAACATGTAGAAGGTATGGACATATTGCAACTAAATGCATGAGGAAGAGATTGTCAAGAAGATCTCATAGTTGTACAAGTACTGGTATGGCATGCTTACACTATCACAAAGTTGGTCACCTAAGTAAAGATTGCAGAGACCAAACACCAGAGATACAAGTTTTTGAAGATGTCAATATAATTGAAGATATCATTAGGATAATAAACACTATGTGGAGAAAGGCATCACATGATTGGGTGTCATTGACACCTCCCCTAAGATAAGAAAAAGTATGTGTGGAATTGACAATCCAAAATGATCATATCTATGAAGGTGACTCCACAATTGTGGGTTACATGTTTTTAGACATGTTGATTTTTGCTAAAATAACACATTTTTAATAAAATGTGATGATTTAAGCTTTGAGAGGTTCCATTTGAAGGAATTAATTAAAAATAGTTAGGTAAAAGCCTCTTAGATAAAGAAAACATAGATATAACATCTATACTTCTCATTCATAACTACAATGGAGTCTCCTTCGCACCTATTAAAATACTGACAAAAAAATCACTTCAAGTTTATCTTTTGGAAAATGAATCTTTTTGATAAACTTATCTATTTAGTAAGGTACTATTGAGAAAAATATTTCCAATGATTATTATGTTAATATATATTAAGTTTATTAAGACTTTGTATTTTTAGTTTTACTAAACATATATATTTCATAGTATGTCTACCACTATGTTTGATGTTTATGGAAAAATAATAAATGAGAGAAAAAAAACTCTAAAAAATATTCATGCCCTAGGTATTGAAGTTATCTTTCTAGAAAAAAAAATAAAAATTGAATTGCACAAATATAGGACAAGTTATAAGCTACATAGTCAAGGTATGTCAAAATTATGGTTTAGTCAACTTCAAACATTAATAAAATATGCAACAATCATGATAATTTCAACAAAAAAATTGCATGCCCTCCATATTTATTTTACAAAGCTAAATTCAAAAGTATCACATTGATTTTTATTTTAGAAAAAAAATTAGGCTCTATGGAAACAATGTAACTCTTTAAAAATGACATTTTCAACAACATACTAGATTTCGTGGGAGAAAGAAAAAACCATTAAAATCAATTTTTTAAAAAATATATATATTTAGAATCTAGATAGAAAATCCTAAAAGACTCTAATTTAGTTCATCTTCCAATTTCAAATGGTTTAACGACAATATGCATGTAAATCAGAATGTTTTTTTAAAATGTAGAGTTCAGTGTTCGTTCAGGCAAAAAAGTGTAACCGACTATTGTGGGTTCACCCATCATAGAGTTCCTTATATTAGATGCACACATACCAAATCTGAATGAGTTAAGATGCATGATGGATTTACAAGATTTTGAGCTTCAAAGTATTTACAGTCAGTATATGTTAGAACAAGTGAGAAGTTGAGTCAGTAACTAATATGCAAGGTTAACCAAGTATCAATGTTTGCCGAGTGGAAATTTACATGTTAACCAAGCTTATGGTATTTTGTGGTATACACTGAGTTTGGTAGTTGTTGTCACTTGTTGTGATTAGGTCCAACATTTATTGCAAAAATATTTGAGTGCAAATTTGAAAAATCTATAAATACGTGGTAAACTTAGCTATGAAGGGCAGAGAGTTTTTTAGAGTGATTTTGAGAAAATGATTTACAAAGCATTTGAGAACAAATTTGAAGTATTCTAAGTGATCTCATTGTCATTTTGAGTAAGTACTACTACAACCAATCTATTCATTCATTACTTACCGAAACCCTAAAATAATAAGTATGGTGTCTATATCCAATGTGAGAAAATCCAAGAATACAAATGAAGAGGAAATAAAATTAATATTTTCTGCTACTTGTGATGAACCAAGATATAAACTCCATCCCAAAGTAGCATTGCCAACTGATAAAATTGGATCTTTCTCAAGTATACCATTTAGGTATTTATTGGTGGAAGATGTTCATTCATTGATTTACTATAAAAATTGGGGAAATTGGAGACATTGAGATGTTTACAACTTATCAGTAGTTGTGTAGTGAAGACAGGAAGCTAAAATCTTATCATGACCACCTGAGAGTCAAAGGATTGGTTAATCTCTTAAATTTCCCAAATTTCTTGAAAAATGAGTGGATACAAATTTTTCTAAATTGGTATCATGATGGAAAATTGTGGTTCGATGAGCCTATAAAGATCATGAAGCACACTGTACAGGCGGTAACAAGATTCCCAACCACTAACAAAGCTAAGGCACTAAGGAGTGCACTAAGAGCCAACCTTGAAAAGAACACTACAGCCAATTGGGATGAGAGAGCATTGAAAGTAAGCATAATCAAAGATTCCGAGACAATATTCAGAGCTTATATCATCACTTAAAAGATATTCTAGTCAAGCAGACTCAATAGGGTATCATATGGTACCATTGACATAGCCTTCAAAATGGTTAAGAAGGGAGTTTAGTTGGACCTTTCTATGCTGCTACTGAAGCAAATTGAAGAAAATATGAACACTATTCAGTCGATGAAGTCCAACACCTATATGTTTGGTTTCTTACTACTTTGCATATCCTTTTATGTGCAATTTTTTTTTGCTTTGGTCATTAATGTAGTTTGGGTAATCGACAAGCCAGTTATACAAGAGATAATAGAGTTGATTAGCAGTCTGGGAGATAACTTAACAATGTAGTAGATAATTATTTTAAGCAATTCAAAGAAACAATGAATTCTCAGAGCATAATTCCAAGGCAACTAGTAGAAGACTATAAACATGAAATTTGTTTTCTAGTTGACACCGGTCATACTTTGATTAAGTTTGTGGAGCCAAGAACAAAATGGTTAGCCAGCATGGGATATGAATTATACATTGATTTTTATTCTAAATGAACAAAGGCTTTATTGGCTGAGCCTAAGGATCCTAATAATGAAAGGTTTGGTACTTATGAAGAGGCCAAGATAAGGGTAAAAAGAGGCCTAGCCATTAGTAAAATTATAAAAAAATCCAAGAAGATGATGAAAAATTTTGTTAAGAAATTTGGTGATGATGCTAGATCATCTGAGAGTATATCAGTTAAGGTAGAAACTAAAGGTCAGTTACTTCTTTCTAACAAACCACATGATAGTGAAGAAACCAAGTGTGATAAAGATGCAGATTCTATACCAGTTTCACTTTCCCCCACTCCAAAGAAGAAACAAGCATAAGTGAAAACAAGAGCATGCACAAGGTTAGAAAATGTAGCTTCACCTCCACCAAAGAGATGAGTTGTAAAAATATCAAGGCCTACTGTAACAACATCAAAAAAGATGTACAAAAAGAGAGGTATATAAACTACAACTGAGGCCCCTATTAAAAGAAGGAAATTAATTAGAGGGAAAGATGATTTAGATGATGATGATGATGATAATGATCAATTAAAGGTAGTTAGTAATAAAAATAGATTAATTGATGAGGCAGTTGAAGACATAATAGAAAATGGAGAAGTAAGTGATCCTAAAATTAGTCAGCTTAAACATTTGTCAACCGAAGACTAGCATAAGATTGAAGAAGCTATAATTTAGATCATGATAAATTTTAGGAAGGTACCAATAGAATTTTATAAGTATGTTTGTAAGCCACTTTATGATATAATTTCACAAAGATGGACATATGCATTGGCCACCGAGAAGAGAATGTGAGAGAAATCTTTAGTTTTGGAAATGCCTACACTAAAAATTCACAAAGTTGAGGAATTAATGAAAAAATATTTAAAATTATTTCTATTAAAAAGTTAGGCACTACAAATAATTGATGAAAATATGACAGACATAGATGAGAATAGTCAACTCATCTAGACTTCCATTCTACAAGCTCGAGCAAAGTCAGAAGAGATGGATTTGGCCATAATCCCTAAGAAGAAGCTCAAGAGAAAAGGTAAAGGAATTCATTTTGGTGATGTAGAATTTGGCATCAAAGAACACAATTGAGTTATCAAATACTAAGGTACCTAATACTACTGACACCACCATGAAAATAAATGTAATCTAGGCTACACAAGAACAAGTAGAAATTCAAGGAATTGATAATAATGCACTTAATGTACATATTGAGGACATCACAAATGGTGATCCTAATGAAATCAAAGACGATGAGAATGTTACAATTTCTAGAGCTCAACCAGAACAGAAACCCTCTACGAAGCCAGCTGTAAGTATTATATCGGGTGATCTTCCTATTCTGATGCAAGTTGTTGAAATCATTTCAAAGGAGGAACCCAAAGGCTGAATCCCCAAGAAACCCAAGAACACATTAGGGGAATAAGGAACAAATACAACTGTAGAGACAAAAAATCCTAGGGACAAAGAGGTAGATACATAGGGTCAATATGACCCTAAGACAACTGAGACAACATCAATAGACACTGCATCAGAAGCTCTATCTCAATCAATTGACACACATGTTACCTAGGAGAAGAAGTAAGATAAAATGTATCAGGAAAGATACACTGAGTGTTGAGGTAAAGGATATCATTCCTTTTGTTAAAACTTCACCACAAGAACCTAAAAAGAAGAAGAGAAAGCATGGCAAAGTGCCCATCACACTAGTTGAGATAATAGAAATACTTGACTTAGACTTGACTTCTTTGGAACCTATAGCACTAATAAAATATGGGGAGCTATGCACAAGGAAGAAAGCTCAAGAGAAAATGAGGAAAGAGATCAAGAGCAAGTAGTTTCTTAAAGATGTGAGAGACATCTTGCAGTAGGTTGTACTTGAGGTCCAGATTAATGAAGAAACACCTATATTGGGCCAACTTGCCACAATTGCACAAGAAATAAATACCCCAGACATTAATGCTAAAAAGCGACTTGAAGAAAGGGAAGAAGCTAAGATTCATGATAAATTGGCAGAAAAGATGAGCCAAGAAGTGGTGATAAAAAGAGTAAAAATTTCTAAGGTAATAACCAATCTCTAAACTATTACTAAGAAAATAATTCAACTTTTATTTAAGCTATGCACTATGGAGAGTTTCACTATTGAGGTTAGTGAAAAGATTAAGAAGCTAGATACCAAAACCTAAGCTAGTGCAAATGCATCATTAACCAAGCCAGATGATTTTCATAAGCATATAGTCAAAGTGCAATAACTTGGGCGGTTAAGAGAAGATTGAGGAGGACGTAGGATAAGACATGTGACCAAGTGATTGAGCTTTAAGCAGAGTTGCTTCCTCACCTAAAAATTATTGAACATCATATTGTCAAGGAACAAGGCTTAGGTGCAACAACTGATATTTTAGTGTTGGAGAACATCTTTGACATGTAGGCACAAGTCGGTCTTGAGCACATGGTTCTCACGAAATTAAAAGAGGAAGCGGAAAACTTGTTAGAATCTCTCAAAAAAATCCATCCACACATTTTTGACAAATTGTAAGTACAAATTTTGATTTGGCATTAATCTCAAAAAAGGGGAAACTAATGTATATGCCAATTGTATAAGTAGATGCTAAATGTACTACATACATACCAGGAGCATGCACAAGGGGGAGTAATGCAATTTTTTTATAGTGTCAATTTTTTCATGTATATATGAAGTATAAGAAAATTTTGAAGATATCATTTTATATACATTACAAGTTTTGATACTAATGCCAAAGGGAGAGATTGTTATCTCTATTTGATCATTATATGTTGTCATTAGTATCAAATTAGATCATTTATTTATCTAAGTTGATCAATCATAAAAGGAAGAATGTCAAGCTACAATATGATAGTAGGTTAAACAAACAAGCCTTCATAGAAAACAATCACAAGGCAATATCAAGAACTAAATGGAAACAAGTTTAACCAGGCACCAGAGCAATTTTACCAAGCATCATAATAAACCAAGAACCAAGTGGTAGTAAACACCAAGCAAAATACACACCAAACACTAGTGTATTCATCGATTAGAATTGGTTGTGTTTACCAAGTTATCTAGGAAACAACATGTAATTAGTTATGGCACATTTATGTATGTAAATGGTTACACAGATTCATAAAACATTTTACCAAGATGAAGGATTATTTATTGTAGATGTAATCATTAAATGTAATGATGATTCTAATGTAATAGTTAGATCTAGGTTAATTTTGTACACCATATATATTAGGTTTTCTAAGATATTGTAAACCTAATTAGGTCATGGAAATCATAGCAATTTTCTATATATTTTTAATTCATGTTATTTTGACACAAGGCAAGCAAGCGAATCAAGAAAGAAATCTTGAAGTAGTAGCTACCTTCAAGAGATTAGAATTCAGACAAGGTTTTCATGAATCAGTAGTGGTCACAGATACAATTCACTTTATTCAAAAATAGTCAAGGCTATCGAGAAGAACAAAGGATGGATTACTACACATAGAGGTGATATTTTATTCAGTATATCATAAATTTGATTCAGAAAAAATATAGTTTTCATTTGCAGATACCTTATGTTATTCTCTAATCATTGTAACAAAGTTTGGAAAATCTCTTAACAAAGTAGACTTAACAATCTATTAGTAAATATCTTAACCAAGTCCACACTCAAGTAGTGTTGTTTAAATCCTTTAACAAGGTAGATCTAGTTGATCTGATTATTACTCCTAATAGGGTAAGATCATGAGAAGTGATCACAACTCTTAGCCTTAACCGGCATACTTTATTATCTGTAGTAGTGAAGAATTTGTGGGTGTTATCTACACCATATTTTTTACCTTCTAACAAGGGTTTCTATGTAACCAAAATATTGGTGTTATGTGTTATATTTCATGATTGATATATTGTTTCATTTTATGTACTTTACATTTATAAATTGATTTTGATGAATGTTGCACATAATAGATTCAATTGGTTCATTAGTTACTACTATTTGGAGATTGAGTATTCAGTTAAAATTTTTTTAGGGTACTAATTCACCCCTCCCTTCTGAGTCCCTTATCTTTCCATTCCAACAATCCCTACTTAACTTCTTTCAAATGTACACCAACTATGGTGATGAACCTAATCCTAAATTTATTTCTTCCAAGTATTCTACCTTAGCATTGGATTTTTGTGACATGTAATTATCATTTATTCTAAACATACCTTCTAGCTCAAATAATCCCTTAGGAATATGATAAGAAGACAAATTAACCATTTCATTTCCAAGGATGAAATCCTTTCCATTAACAACCTCTTTCAAGGCATCACAATCAATTTGTTGGCCATCATATTGATACAAACATTGAATAAATATGAGGATATCATTATCATCCTCAAAAACTTTCCAATTATAAATTTTATCAAGCACAATAGACCTAATCTTAATTTCTAACATTGACACACAAGCGAGAGTGATATCATTGTTCTTCAATGCAATATTTTCAAGGAAATGTTCCATGATATTATTTGACCTTTCAACCCACTAAATATTGGACGCATCATATAATTATATTCTATCCCAGACAACATATCTATACAATTTTAGTCTATCATCCTTAGTAGAATAATTAGATCTTATCTGAGCTATGATCAATTCAGAATCTCCATAAACTTTAAAAAAAATTATTCCATGCTTTATAGCAATATCAAATCCCAATATCAATGCCTCATACTCAAGAGTACTATTTGTGCATTGGAAAGTCAACAAAAAGAAATATTTAAATGTAATACCTAATGGGGATATAAATAGTACACCAACTCTTGATCCTTCTTTAGAGAATCCTCCATCAAACTACATTTTACACAGCCCACCATACTACAACAATAACTCATCAACTATTGGATCAATATTCCTTAATTTTGGTTTGATTTCTTCAATAGTGAAATTATCCATATCAATGTTAACACAATTCAAATCATCAAGTCCTACCTTCTCAGCCATGACAAAAGAACACTTGGCTCTCTATACAACTTAACCTCAGTGCCATTTATAGGTATAGTAGCATAGGAAATGTCTAGTTTCAATTTACCTCCTACTGATAATTCTGATTGTCTTGCTACTAGCACACCATAACAGGCTTGGTATCTACTAAAACTACATCCATCTTATATGTTGCCTCTGGAAATACAACAATCTTTACTTCCATCCCTACTAAGGTTACTACCATAGGAACAACCCTATTATCCATGGCATAACATCTCCCATTGGAAGTGTCAACTTGAAGTCCTAGTTCCTTCTTAACATGATATGGCATCACACTAGCTACTATATGGTGAAAATGTGACCACACTTCTATGAATCCTTACATGCAAGGAAACTCAAGAATGAGCCCTCACAAATCGATCCATAGCTCTTTATGCATAGAGTTGCAAGATTTGTAAAATTGCTCTCAGCTAGAGCTATAAACTCATGACCTTGCTAGTCAACCACACAATGAGAGATTCAAGTGAAGACAAGGGCAACAATGCCAATATCTCCAAGAATCTAAATGAATGCAAATGCAATCTAGATTAATATGGATATGAAAATGAAAATGGAAATGCAATCTAATCTATGAAATGAAAGTACAAACTATGCTATGAAAGGAAAGTACAAAGATTACAACCTTCCTAATTAAGCTATGTGAGACTAAGCTATTGCATAAAGGGAAATCTAAGCTAAGAATGAGACATGAATGCTATGAGAATGCAAGAAAGGAAGCTATGAAAGCATGTAAATGTGATGCAACAAGAATGTCTTCAAAGCTTGTATGCAAGAATGTCTTCAAAGAGCTCCAAATGACCTAGAAAACCTACAACATAACATTAGCATAAAAGAGAATGACCTAGAATGAGGAAGAGAGCTCTTCTTTTATAAGAAATGCAAAGGAATGGACCATGGAGATTAAGAGGCAAAAGTCTTAATCAAGGGTGGAGAAAAAAGGAAGCTTGATCCTTGTGCACAAATATCCTCCAATGAGAAAATAGGAGTTGACTTTTATGTCCATATAAGACAAAAAGTGCTTTTTCCCTTTTTTATAAAATAAGAATAATGTTTTATTTGTGCAACTTAGGGTAGGAGGAAAAGTGGGAGATTTTCATTTAATAAAAGAGAATGAAATATTCATTTTAATTAAATAAAGACTTAGGATAAAATAATTTTATTATTTAATTAAAAGAGATTTTTAATTAATTAAAAGAGAGCATGTTCTCTTAATTAAATAAGATTTTTATTTTTATCTTTTCTCTTTTAAATTAAATAAGGCTCAAACATTAAGAAATATTGAATTGATTATGATTTGATCAAGGAAATTGATATAATTGATATTGTTGATATTCGAAAATATTGATTCAGGGATTTGATAAATTGAGAAATGGGGCCCAAAGTCTAGGCGACCATTTTAGGGTGCATACATTTGCCCCTCTTTGACTAATGTGTGATTGATATGGGAACACATGTAGTCAAAGAATGAAGTTGCAATGTGAGATCAATTTGGGATCACATCCAAACAAAACATAGACAAAGGATTCTGGCCATGAGGTCGATTTGGGATCATATCCAAAATAAGAGATAAGAATCTCAAGCTTGAGAAAAAACTCAGAAGGATAGCTAAATCAAGAAAATCAAGGAATCAAGGATTAAAATCCAATAGATATTGCCCCCTCAGAATCAAAATCGAAATCAGATAGAGGAGAATAGAAAATTAATAAACTTGATCAAGTCACAATAAATCATAATTGAAGAATGGAGCATGATAGGATAACCATCAAATAGTGAAGATATGCCCTAGGTTGACTAGGTTTGACTGAAAAAGATATAGGATAAAGATTAAGTCAAACCTCAGAGAGAGGAAGTGAAAGGGGTGAATGAAAGACTAGAAGTTTGGAAGACATGGAAATGAAGATGCCCCAAGAAAGAGCGAAGGATTATGCCTCAAAAGGTCAGCCAACTGCACAGAAGAAAAAAAAAAATTTGAAATGTGATTTTGACTATCAAGATGACCTTAGATTTTGATTTTGAGTCTGAAAATGGATCCAAGATGGCGAAAATAGCCAGGGGTGCAATTTTCATGCAATTCTGAGGTGTTTTGAAAATTGGTCAAAAAGTCAAAATGCTATAGGAATAGAAAAAGATGTGATGAGAAAGATAAGGAGTGAAAGATATGATCAAGAAGAGTTTGAAAGGTGAGCATAGTTGTCCAATAGGTCCACATAAGATGAAAAAGGAGAGCTCTCTCCATATGCAAGATGCAAAGAACTACACTAATCATGAACCTAAAATGCAAGTGACTATGAAAGGAGTTGACTTGCAAGGTCACAATGCTTATAGACATCTAATTATCATCATCAAGCATTTGGTAGCATCATAAGATCATACAATGCAAAATAGCATAACTATGTGGATATGAATATGATCTTTATCAGATAGAAATGTAGGAATCTCACCTAGGCATCAAAGACATGTAGGTCAAGATGACTAATGCAGCGAGATCACCTAAGTTTGTTATGGCGAGATTATGCTTGTATCAAGACACATAAAAGTCATGATAGCTATAAGCATGCACTCACATAAAAAAGTCAAGGATAATACCTTGTAGATCCCAAGTGTCAAGGAAGACCAGCATAAATGCTCATGACAGTTAGGATCAACAAAATATACCCACAAGAAGAAAAAGAAATAAAACATGTTCTCATACCCTCAGTCTTCTAGCTATGCATCATTGAAAACTTCTCATGGGGAGACCACTCATCAAAGAAATCCTCATAGACAGCACACAAAGAAAAATAAAGTCAACATATCTCAAGCGATTTGATTGTTTAAGTGCATGTGTGTTGGTCATAGAGTCAAACTTTGGGTATCATATTTGCCAATGAGAGAAATCGCATCATACTTAGACTATGGGTAAGACATCTAATAAGTGTTAAGAAACACTTGAAACAAGGGTAGTGTTGAAAAACACTATTTTGGGTGGTGTTGAAAAACACCTGCTGTGAAATGCCCCAAGAGACAAATGCACCTAAAGGACCTATGCTAACAGTGATGCCCGGTAGACAAAGATAAAGACCAATTCCAAACCAAGGCAACAAGGTCAAGTCATGATGGAGAATGGCTAAGTGTCGAGGATGCATGCTAAGAGACAAGGGTGCAAAGGCCTCAAGTAGTGCCTATTTCCAGGTTTTCACCACTTGGATTTTTTTTTTCATTTTTTCATTTTTTTGGATTTTTGCTACCAAGGCGCCTGTTTCTAGGTTTTCACCAAGGCACTTTTTCTTTTTTTTTTTGAATTTTTAAATTTTTGAATTTTTTTGGTATTTTTTGCAATATATATTTTTTTTGGAGATACATCAAAGCATCTATTACTAGATTTTCACTAAGATGATCATTTTTTCAGGACATTTTCTGATTTTTAGGATTTTTAACAATATACCATTTTTTTGAATTTTTTTAGGATCAATAAGTGTGTACAAAGGATGCCCCTAGATAGAATGGGCATCAAACTCCGAAACAAAATCACATCATGTAGTCCCAATGTCTAGCAAGGTGGAGAACAAGAGGGATGAGCAAGTTGGTGAATGAGATGGAGGAAAGGAGAATGAAAGTGAACAAAGGGAAGAAATTCTCAAGGTCAAACTCCTCAAGAGTACCCAAGCTAGGGAAAAAATTGTCATGTAAAGCACATTTGGACAAGCAATGAAAGGCCAGCATAGGATAAGTCACAAAAGCACACTACAAAAGAAGGAAAGTATGTAGTCCAAAAGAGTAGACATGTCAAGAGGCTTCATAGCATCGTGTTTTATTCTTTTTTATTAGATCAAGACCAAAGGGGAAAAGGATAGAGAAAGGCTAGAATGAATGGAGGAAAATAAATATGAAGGCTAAACATGAAAGGAATGAAAGCAAGATCATCGTAAGATAGCTCACAAGATAGCCAAATATTCATATATAGGTCGACATTGTCAAGATCAATGAGAGAAGATGGAATGGATGAAATATGTAGAACTACGCATGATGCTTGATTGCTAGGTTTTCATCATAGTACTTATCCAAGGTGCCACAAGGGAGTGGTTTTCACCATAGGATGAATTTATTTATCTTTAATTTTTCTACCAAGGTGCCTGTTTCTAGGTTTTCACCATGGCACATTTTCAATTTTTTCATTTTTTTTTTCTTTTTTTCATTTTTCAATTTTTTTGAATTCTTTTCTTTTTATGTTTTTTGGAAGAAGGCAAGCTTTTTAGATAATGCTCCTTGAAAGGATAAACCATGATATGCCAAGGATTCAAAAGGATATGCTCAAAGATACTGATAGGGAAAAGAAGATGGAAGAGAAAAATAGAGGATAAGGTTTTATGTAAAGCGAGTGAGGTTAGAAGATAGGAGGAAAGTAAAGCAAGATCAACATCAACACACACACCTTGAAGGGTGGCGAGAGGGTGGAGGAAACATGAATGAAAAAATACATGAATGAATATGGTGAATAGATATCAGAGGTTGTGGTTTAGGCACATGGAATGGAAGAATTTTTTTGGAAGAAGATGAAGTGGAAGCCTTTGGAAGCTTGAATGTCAATTTCACTTTTTTCTCAACATGAGACTCTTTCAAGAGAGACTTTGGAATCCATATAGCCATAGGCTTTTCATTTCCTTTTGATGATATAAAGAGAATATCTTCAATGATAGATCTTGGAAACCATACCTGTCTTGTAGTTTTCTTCTTAGCTATCTCTTTTAACTTTATGCCTCCATGTCGATTAGAGGAGACATGGTGATCTTTTTTTGATGGATTCTTGTATTGTTTATTTTTTTGGTACTAAAAATTCAAGTTACTTTCAAAAGAATTGGGACTTATGGAAGAAGAAGGATATGACTAGTTTAGATGGGTGGGAGGATGAAAATGATTCAAGGGTAGGCATCTATGTTGATCTTGAGGAAAGATAGGAGATGGAGGGATGCAAGGACCCAACATGCATGAAAAATTAGGAGAGCTAGGAGGGGAAAGTGAAGGGATATAAGGGCCCAAGATGGAAGGAAGATGTGAAGCCCTTAGTACTGGTGGAGGAGGTCCAAGGATGGACATGGAAGATACAAAAGGATAATCAATAAGTTCATCATCGTCTATATAACAACTAAGGATATCAACATCTTTAAAGTTAGCATTGGAATTTTTAATAGAATCATGCACATCTTGAATAGGAGCACCTTCTTTGATAGGATTTTTCAAAGCTTGCAAAGACTTGGGAAGAGTAGAAAGTGGAAGTGAACATGGAGTGGTAGAACAAGAAGATGGAAGACTTTGATCTTGAAAAGTTGCTTTGGATAGAATAAGTGTATAATTTTTCTCTTGATTTTCAATAGGCTTAACATTGGAAGTAATAACACCATTTTTAATAACCTTAATGTAAGTATCATCTTCAGAAAGCACAAGTGTAGTAAGGTTATTTTTATTTTCAATAAGCTCAGCAGTGTAAGTCGTAGCTTGATCTTGCTTAGGAGGAAATTTAAGACATGGTGGAATAAATGAGGAAGGGCGTAAAGGATCGAAAGAACCATGAAACAGATAAGAGACATCATGAAAAAAATTGGATGACATGGAGGGTTCTTGATCTTGATCTTTCTTTATGTTATTTTCTTTATCATTTTTAGAGTCCTCTTGACATGGAGCCACTTCTACAGACAAGGAAGCATGTCGGAGCTGTATGGAAGACTTTGGAAGAGATGGTGAAAGACCAGCTGAAGCAGGCATTATAGGGCATAAAGGCTTAGGCTCTTTAGGTTTAGCATCATTGAAAGGATTTATAGCCAAGGGAAGGTTAGCTTGAGTATCTTGAAGAGGTGGCCCTTGAGAATAACTATAGGGAACTACATCGAAAGCATTAGAATTTGCATTGGATGAAGGATTCATGAAAGATTTGGAAAAATTGGAAGCTTTAGGAGATTTGTGGATATTGGAGGAAGTAGAGGATGGAAGGGACCCATCACAAGACAAAGGTTTAGCATTAATATGATCTTTCTTGAGAGTGCAATCTTTATTTTTAGCATGAGAATTCTTAGAGGAGAGATGCTCATAGTATCTACATTTATAATTAGCACAAAAAATTTTCTCCTCCTCAATAGTAGCAGATGTATCATATTGGTCACAAAAATATCATATTCTCTTTCAAAATTAGAATCATATGGATCACCATCATGATCTATCTAATGGGATGACACATTTCTAGTAAGCACAAGCACATGACGAGGAGGACTCTTAGGAATAGAGGTATCATAAGGATTATCACATTGCTCATTATGGTACGTCTTGAGATGAGGAGTAAGACTCTTGGGAGAAGTATAAGTTGAATCAGATCATGAAGAAGAGGAAAGTGAAGACCTAGTGGGTGAAGAAGACTTGGAAAATGAAGAATGTGAAGAAGAGTCATGATAAGACTTAGAAGATGAGGAAGATTGATGTTTAGGAGAGTCATGATAAGACTTGGAAGATGAGGAATTTGAATGATGTCTAGAAGATTCATGATAAGAATTGGAAGATGAGGAAGAATGAGAAGAATGTTTGGAAGAAGGAGATTGTGACATGATCATTACCATGATTCTACCCAAGGTGGGTGATTCACTTGCTTTCTTTTGTATTTTTGTCATAAATTTATGATCAATGAGAGTTTTGGAAGACTGATACTTTTCAAATTGAGCAAGGAGATCAAGATCATCCATTCTCAAGAGAGGTTTTATAGAAAGATAGTTGAAACTCATGGTTCTAGAAGAGGAGGAATCAAGCATGGAAGTGACAGAAGAGATGAATAGAAGAAGATAGACTAGATAATAAGAGCAAAAGAATTAAGAAGAAGAAGAAGAATTTCCCATGGGAATAGAAGACTTTAGAAGAACATGGGAAATGGAGAAGAAAGAAGAAGACTAAGAGTCATCTTGTGCAATTGATACCATAACGTTCACTGAGATGTTGAGCAACATGACAACACCTAGGATCTAAGATCTGGACTGACCAAGGAAGACTGAGAATTGAAGACCCTTGGTGATAAGATGACCTCACAAAATGTTAACACCAAATTAGGATAATCAAAGTTCTCTATTGTCCAAAGAGAAATGAAAAGATAGAAATAAAAGGGGCTTTACCAACACTATCAAAGAGGTGCTTCAAATCAAAGGATGAATATCCTTGCACTTTTGAATTGGGAGGTTGGACTAGGCCAAAATATAATTGAAATTGAGATAAATGAAAGTGATTTAGACAATAAGAGTACTAAAATTCTCCAAGAATGTGGCTAACAATTCTAGAGATAAACTTTCTCACCAAGAATGTCCTTCTAACTTGAAAATTATTTTCACAGTGACCTTGTAAACCAATTGATGCTATTCCTAGAGGGTAGAAACCAAAGATCTAGAGTCAAGACAAGTCTCTAATGACAGGGTAGAAAATCGAGCAAGCTATAAAAAGTTGATGTTTCAACTCAGAAACTCAGTTGTTTTGTTTGTTTTAAAAGGTTTAATTAGACACATTAACAGATTTCTAGCATTTAGCAAGCACATAAGACAACAATCAAAGAGTTCAAGCAAGCAATTGTCTTCAAACAATGAGCAAGGGGCAAAGCAACCTTGCGCATGAACAAGAATAGTGACTTAGTATTTCTACTCCTTAAAAATTCTACTTGTGTATGTTCTTGAGAATGTTTTAGCAGGCACTTAAAACACAACAACATCTTAGCAAGCTGTCTACAAGGCTATACATAGCTTTTCTAAAGGGAGTCCTTGATATATGCAAGGTACGTGAGGCCCAAATCCGTAGATGAGAAGAATCCAAAATCACATAGCCGGGGGGAGATGGTAACCCAAATCTCCTCCTTCACTTCTCAAAGGTATAAAGTTCTTTGAGGCTTAGCCAAGAGTGATATCAAACTCAATTCCCAAGAAAGGTGTCTTTTGATTCACCACCTGCTATTTATACTCTACCAGAACATAGGAGTTAAGGTCATCCCTTGAGGTGATGTGTCCCCAAGAAAACCTTCTAAAAAATAAAAAGTAAGTAATTCACTATCAAAAGTATTTAAAGCACTAAAGGTGGAACACTTAACTCTTTAAGTAAATGTGAAGTGAGTCCAAAACAAGAACTTTTAACTCTTCAAGTGAATGTGAAGTGAGTCCAAAAGTGGAATATTTAACTCTTCAAGTGAATGTGAAGTGAGTCCACAAGGTGGAACATTTAACCCCTCACACAAACTCAAAGTGAGTCCAAAAGTGGAACATTTAACTCCTCACACAAACTCAAAGTGAGTCCACACCTTAGAAAACTAATGAGATCAAGAAAGCATAAAAAAGGGGGGAAACTTTGTGGAACACTTAACGCTCTTTTCAAGTAGACCCCTCCCCTATATATGAATGCTGGGATTGCATCCAAAGGGCAGAAATGAGGGGTGATTAGAATAAGCGAGTCCAACAACCCAATTTAGCTAACAAGATCAATCAAAAGTACTCTAAAGTTTCTTATCAATACTACTCACAAATGAAAAAGGGTTGAACAATGGAATATTTAACTTTGCAAGAAAACATAGAGTGAGTCCACAAAGTGGTGCATTTAACTCCCTATGTAAACAAGGAATGAATCCATGCCCTCAATCACTCAATGAGATATTTGATATTGAAACCAAGAATTACTTAAGGTTTAAACACAAGCATTCACTTACACAAACTTGTATGAAAGAAAATCTGTCCATTCATTTCTCATTAAGAGCAGCAATTGAACTGTGTTCTATGAAAGTATGTAAACACTCAAGCCAAACACATGAGAGGTTTATTTTTAATCCCAAAATCTAAATGTTGTAGAGATGTAACAAAATATCTCAAGTCCAACGCAATGCGCTTAGTAGATTTTACCTTATTTTTGTTTGTTTTAAGCATTTTCCATGAAAGCAAGCCATGAACCTTCAAATGAACAAGACAAGCAAACAAGCAAACAAGATATGCAATGTATATTCAACTTATGAAAACCCTAAGGTGGTTAGATCTGAAAATAAATTGTTAGGAGCAATAATAACTAGCAAATAATTCAAATGATAACTCACATCATGCATTGAACCATGTGAAAAATAAATGCATGCTAATCATCAAATACCTTTTTTTTTAATTTTGATTTTTGATCTTGTCAACAAGATTGGACTTATACCACATGAATTCAGACCCTAAACCCAAAATAAAGAAAAGAGACCTCTATCAAAAAATAGAGAGCTTTCCAAAAATGTTAAAATTTTAATAAGATCTTTTCATGTGTGCCCTAGAGGGCCAGTTTCCCAAAATAGACCAATTTTTATAAATTGACCAAATGAGCTATGATATGTCTTCTAAATAAAAACACAATGAATGGACCCATTGTAGAACTTGAAGAAGACCTTTTCAGAAATGTAAATATTTCTAAAAAATACACTGATATGCACCAAAAATCAATTTTTTTGTTTAAAATAAAGAAAAAATCATAAAAAATACAAATTACCTCCAAAAAATTTGAATTTTTTATTGAAGCTTCTCTAATATGTCCTCAACTTGCAAAAAACATTTTAAACCAAAACACTAAGCGGTTTCAGAGATATGATCAAATCTTTCAAATCTAGGGTTTTCCGTCTCCAAACAAATCTACACAAGGGTTAGCTCCAAAAATAATCAAAACCAACATGCAAGAGGTGGGTTGCCCCACGGTGGGTGCCAAAGATGTATGGTGAAAATGTGACCACACTTCTATGAATCCTTACATGCAAGGAAACTCAAGAATGGGCCCTCAAAAATTGATCCATAGCTCTTTATGCATGGAGTTGCAAGATTTGTAAAATTGCTCTTAGCTAAAGCTATAAACTCATGACCTTGCTAGTCAACCACACAATGAGAGATTAGGATAAAATGATTTTATTATTTAATTAAAAGAGATTTTTAAATAATTAAAAGAGATCATGTTCTCTTAATTAAATAAGATTTTTATTTTTATTTTTTCTCTTTTAAATTAAATAAGGCTCAAACCTTAGGAAATATTGAATTCATTATGATTTGATCAAGGAAATTGATATAATTGATATTGTTGATATTGAAAAATATTGATTCAGGGATTTGATAAATTGAGAAATGGGGCCCAAAATCTAGGTGACCATTTTAGGGTGCATACAGCTACAACACTGAAATCTATCATACATTTTTTTAACAAAAATATGTTGACAACCAAAGCCACATAGAATGGATCAATTGATGATGGTTCTTCAGTTACAATGCTCCCAACATAGAATTTAGAAATATTATTTATTACTTTAGGTCCATCCATTGTCTTTTCTTTTTCAAATACAACAAGAATATCTCCTTGTTCATTTATCAAAGCCAATGTTTCTTCCTTACGCTCTTTTATCTTCAAAATTTCCAACAAGGGAATCAAGACTTTCATTTAGGATAGGGCATGTCTCATGTCAAAGGTTGGGGCTTCAGTCAAAGGATCAATCAGGTCCTTTCCTTACCAACCCTTTTGTTTCTTTTGTTAGTGGTAACATCCTCATTCATTTTAGTATCTTGAACAAGAACATGTTACTCTTTCTTGTTGCTAATACCCTAGCCTTTGGTTACATTTGATTTTGCAGAAACCTTATTTTGAGAATCATCCTTTACAAAACCTAATGTTGGCACTCCTTGATCAAGGTCTACTCTTCTATTCCTCAAGTTATACAAGGATATGGCTTGAGAAATCATAGCCACAATAAGAGTCCTAATTTTCTCTTCATTGGATTTTCTCTAGTGAGCACTACCTAGCTGTAGTTTGATCACACTTGTTGATTTTCAAATATCACTCTCAGACTCATCCCGATCAGAATGGGAAAAAACTTGTTATTAATACTTTAGATAATTTATTCTCTTATAATCAACATCAACAAGTATTTCTTCATGAAAGGAATGGCTATGAGCAGGGAGTGATTGGGGAGCAATGGAGGTAAGGTGGGAATCCAAAATTCAAACTCGACTGCATGTGGTTTCCTTGGCAGTGTAGGTTCCTCTAGTAGTGTATCATCTTAAAATGGAAGCACTTCCATGTTAAGAATGTTTAGCCCTCTGAGAAAGTGGTTTGGGGTCATGTCAAGTGTCTTGAATAGGTCTTTCCATGGATCTATCTTTTCACCCTATTCTCCTTCTCTCTCCACCTATTTCTAGCCTATTTCTAGCACCTGGTCTTAAGAATTTGAGATATGTGACATCAAAGTCTAGTTCAACTTCCTAGGTCAAGGTCAACCTCAACCCTAACCTAGGGCAGAGTTGACCTCGACTCTAACCTTAGGCAAAGTCGACCTCAAACCTAACCTTGGGTTGAATTTTCAAGTTGCAGAGATTTTTGGATGTCGGGCTTAAGAAAGTTTTATTTTCCCACTTTTGGGTCGGCTGTTTCAGATTTGGGAATTGTAAACTCTTAAATTGCATTTAATCTAGGTCCATTTTTAAGGGCTATAGTTAATTAGGATTCAATTCTCTAATGTCATATTGTCTAGAAGTTTGTGCCCTAGATCACTATAAAAGGAAGCCTTCCTCTCTCATGTCAATTCATCCCATCTCATGATCTCTAAAGTGCAAGAAAGAAGAAAGAAAGAAAGAAAGAATTCAAGCATTAAAGTATTCATGAAGGAGATCCATTGTTAGCCATTAACAGATTCAATCTCTTTGGAGCCCCTTTGAAGATTTCTCCAGTCACATTCATCCAAGCCTCTTCCTATGCTAAGATCCATTCAAGATTGGTGTTTAATATCTAATGCCATTGATTTGAGATATGCTACATATGTTTCCACATTCATTTGGAGCATCCATACTTGTGGTTTCAAGGATTTGAATCCTCCACATGGATTTCAACATAAGCAAGGTGAATAGTTCCATTTAATTTTTTTATATATTGTAGTTTCAATAACATTTCAAGGTTGATTCTGAACTGGGGTTTGACCAAGGTAAACCCCCCTTCCAAACAATTTTTTTTTATCTTGCAGGTATAGGTACATGATAGTGAATTGTAGTTCAAATCTGGATACCCTTTTCAATGAACTTTCAAGATTCGCAAACAAATTTTTTGTCTGAGCTATTTTGGGTCAAGTTTGACCTTCTATGGGGGGTAAGATTGTGCCCCAATTCTAAGGTCAAGGTTGACCCATTTCAAGAAAGACAAAATGATGTAGGAGCATCCTAGGTGTAAGAGCAATCTTGCATCACCCAAAAATATTTCTATTTTTGTATTCAACAAGGGCTATCTTATGTAGAGCTACTACTTATGGAAACTTACTATTTTTAGTAAGTTGGTCATACGATCTCAGAATGTTCTGATTTCACATGTGGAGGTTCATCTCAGTCATATCAGCCTACCAGTAAAGTTTCATGGCTAGATTAGGTCTAGTTTTGAAGATATTGAAGATTTTTGGTATTGGTAGTAGGGTATAGAAACTTTGAACTCAGTTTTGAAGGCTTTAGAGGCCCCGGATGAGGTCAAATTTTCAGCTGAATGAAGCTTTCTTATTTAGGCATTGTAGATCTCCTCGCACCCTTTTTGAATTAGGGTCATAATAGTCAATCAGAGCAACTGGTGATGACTTATGGTCTCCGGAAGTCGGGCCACCTAAAATGGCAGAAAATGATTTTCCTTCAAAATTTCTATTTGGGTTTCAAAAGTTATTTTGAGCTGACTTTGATGTAATAAATTGTAAAATAAAATAATTCTAAGTTTGGTTGGCCCTATGGGCTAAATTTTTGGAACCTTCTTAGGTGATGGAAATTGCCTATATAAAGAAGGCCCGTAGTGTTGTCTAGGGCAGTTATGGGTAATGATTTGCGGTTTTGTCCTACAAAATATTTTAAGGGGAATGCCCATGTGGCTTTGCATATTGTAATTCTGAAATTTGTAATTCCACACTTGTGGAGATAATAAGAAGCCCATTTTATGTTCTTGCAAATTGTTGTTGTTTCTCTATTTCTGTTAAGTGTTGTGGTATTAAGGGTAGCACCCTTCATCACAAAATTTTTCTAGGTTTTCTCTGCCTCAACATTTCCAGTCCATAGTAAGTTACAAAATTCCTTGAAAATATACACAGGCATAAAAAATAAGTCTATTCCAGATTTACCCTTTTTTGAGGTTAGTATTTGTCTTATTTTTATTTAATATTTCAAGCATATACTTTTCATACTAAATTATAGGATTTTATCTTTTCTTTATATTCTCCATAGTTTGATTCATTTGTGCATTGGTCACTTCTTTGTGATTGATCCTATATTCCCCTCATATATCACATTCCTCATACATCCCATCCCTCTTATATTTTTAACCCCTATACATTTTTGGTGAACCTGACATGCTTACCCTCTTTTCTTTTGTGGAATTATATACCCTATTGTGTTTATGGTGTTAGATTTCCCTTTATATTAGCTTCTTGGTGTTAAATTTTCCTTTTATGTTAAATCTTCCATGCTTATAAAATTAGATTTCTTGCATTTATATTTCAAAAATACAAAAAAAAATTGTAAAATCTCTTTTAAAATACAAAAATATTCATTTGTTCATACTTTATGTTTTCTTTTTTTAGTTCATTTGCATTGTATTGGTATATGAGCTTTACTACCTCTAGTCCTACTTATAATATTTTGCTTAGATGAAGTTGTAGACTTATGGGTGTCTTTGATCCCGAGTCTTCCTCTCCTTTCCTTAGGATCCCAGATGACAATTTGATTATTCATGATTCTAATCCTATTATGGAAAAAAAATCTTCTCACTCATCTCATGATGAGGATGATGCTTTAAGAGTTCATCCTGAACAAGTCCAAAAACATTCAACTAAACTTAACAAAATGGGTAATTGGCTTATTCAAGAAAACCATAATCAAGATTCTATTCAACCTATAGAGACTCTTAAGAAAGTTCTTCATGACAGTGATCAAGCTGTTGATCTCTTTTGTGGTATTACTCCTCTTGTGCATTCAAATGTTAAACCTTTAGTTCAAGAAGCTCAACATTTAGGGTTAATTCCTCTTGGCACTAGTATAGAACCTTCTTATATTCCTTTACCTAGTATTCCTAACTATACTCCTTCTTTGGTGACTGTGATGGTTCCCTCTATTCCTATGAATGTTCCTCCTATGTCCCTTCCTATATCAAAACCTTATTATCATAATTTTCCTTTTACTTATTTGAATCCTCTTCCAACTTTAGTTCCAAGTGTTCCTCCAATTGTTTCTTCCATTTCTACAACTTCATACACTTTACCTAGTGTTTTTAATGTTGCTATTCCTCCGATTTCTTCTAATGATTCAACAATCATTAGTTTGGATCAAACTATGTTATCTTTACAATAACAACTTGCTTCCTTAATTGAAAGCAAGTTTAGCATTCCTACATGTAACATGGGAAGTCCTTTGTCCCAAGACATCAACTGTACTCTCATTCCTCAGCAAGCCAATATGCCTTGTCTTGAAAATTACAATGGTATGGGAGACCATGTTCATCATGTTAAAACATTTCAAATCCTTTGTAATGATTATTCTCATGACTATAGGATTTTAGCCAAGTTGTTTGCTGTAACTTTTCATGGCAATGCCTTACAATGGTATAGTTCGTTGCCTCCTTATTCAATTGAATCTTTTCCAAAACTTGCTAATGCTTTTATTCAATAATTTCAAAATAACATTGGCCCGCAAGTGTCTTTGACTAATTTGATGCATTGGAAATAAACTACTAAGGAAAAATTGACTAAATTTATTGGTAGATTTAAGCATTTACATGCTCAAATTTCCTATCCTATTCTTGATATTAATATTCAATGTATGTTTATTTCTAATTTGCAAAAGGATATTAGAGATAAGATTTTGCTTACTGAATTTACTTCTTTTTAACAACTTTGTGCAATGTTTCATCATTATAAATTACAAGTCATTCAATTTGAGAGCAACACTCCAATGGCTCCTATTCCATTTGAAAAGAGTGATGTCACTCCTAATCTAAATAAATCTCAAAAATTTAACAACTATGTCAAGATAAACAAACAAGCGAATGCAATTGCTGATCAAGTTGTTGTTGCATCTCAGAATGCCACTTTTGCATCCACTACTTTTAGATTAAATTGTACAATTACTCCTCTTTCTAAATATTTATATTATATTATGAATAGGTTGCTAGCTACTAATATGATTACTTTACCTCCTATTCAACCTCTTTTACCCGCTACAATAGCATCCAAATCTTTTGATCCTAAAGCTTTTTGTCAATATCATCATCAGAATGGTCATGATACTAAGAAATGTTTTTTTTTAAAACATAAGGTTGAAGACTTATTTGACTCTAATGCCTTATCTATTGATAATCTTGATGGTAGCAGGAACAAATCAGTCTCTCTTCCTAATCAAAATCTTCAAATATATACGAATCATTTACCTACACATGATACTAATACCATTGCTCAACCATCTTTTATGGATATTGTTTATGATTCAAAGATGGGTGATCTTAATCACATTGTTAACCATATGGAACATGTTTTTCAATTTGTATCTCCACCTTAGCCTCAACCTTAGCTTCAATCTCAATTTCCATCTCAGCCTCAACCAAAACCACAGCCTAAACTGAAAATTCAACCTAAACCTTGAAAGTAACCTAAGAATAAAAGACCTCAGGAACTTTTGATTACCTCTGATGATTCTAAGACTATTAAAGATCCTAATGGTCCCCTTTACATTTATGCTAGGATTTTTCAGATACCTACCTATGGTTTTCTTGTTGATCCTACATCATTAGTTAATGTTATTACTGAAGAAAATATTTTTATGAAAAACTTGGAACGTGATTCTTATGATACATTAGATGTGTGGTTTCCAACTTGTAATGGTTTTCTTTATCCATCATTTAGTTCTATTAACTTGTCGATTGAACTTTGTGGTAAAGTTGTGAACAATACCTCTATGGTTCTTCCTACTTTTGATCCATTTTAAGTTAAGCTTGGTTTACTGTGGTTAAATGCCATGCATGTTGTTTCTTCACCTATCCATAAGTGTCTTAAATTCATTCATGATGAAGAAGTGAAGATAATTAATTATAGTTTATATCAACCTTCTAGACCTAGGGATTGTGATACTCTTGAATTCTTTTGGCCCTCATTACCTAATTCATGTCCTTCTCGACCTAATAATCTTTTCACTCATATCAAGTCTATGAACATCGTAAGATTCTTAAATTAAGTGTTCCTTTGATGGATCTTAATCATGGTCTTTTTCCTACACCTTCCATACCTCTTTTATTTATGGCTTCTACATCTATTAATCAAGCTCCTAGTGTTGCTTGTCAGTCTGTGCGAATCCTACTAATCCTCCTATAGAACCTGTGAAGGATAATGTAATTGTTCCTCCTAGTTCTCAACATATTTCAAGTAAGACAAAAATGTAATCGATCTTCTAATGAATGTCATAAGAAGCCTCATGCTCAAGCTAAAGCTTGTAATTCTATTCTTCAAAATTCTTTACCTTCTTTTTATAATCCTATGCATGATGTGTTAGAAGAAGTTGTTGGTAATAATGATGTTAAAATGCAAGATTATGATGATCCTATTCATATCTTAGATCCTATTTTGATTAATCTAGATGAAGAAGTTACTCTTGATGATTTTAATGATGAATATGAGACTATTTACATTGACATTGATTTACATAATATGTTTTCATCACAATTGACACTTATACCTAGTATCAAACATTATGATTCTCAAGAGGATCCTTGTTTGGAACAGGCTATCATTCCTACTATGTTCAATATAGTCCCTCTTGCCAGTTACACACCTTCCATAAATGATATAGAATGAGATGGGGAGAGTAGGTCGCATGCTTGATCAACTTGTCCTTTATGGTAGCTTTGTTATATATTTTCCTATTGTATTGTGCTTCTCTTGTGATGTATTTGCTAAATGTTGTTAGATTCTTTTATACGACCCTTATTTCTTTGTTGGTATAAGGTGATAGAGGAATCAAAACTATTGTACAATTTCCTCTATATGTATCTCTATTCTTCTATATGTTGTTTCATGTTATGTTTTAACTATACTATTATTCGTAAATGTTTTCTTGTATAGTCTGCTTTGATTTGTAACTTGGTAACTCTGAATCTTTTTGGTCTCCATGTTATGGTCCAAAAATATTCTTCTTCATATCTCTTATGTAATATTTCCTTCATTGTGATTGTAGTTCTAATTTTTTTGGGGAATGATGTCAATTCATTTGCAATAATATCATATATATAATATCTTATGATCATACTAACCCCATGATAGGTAGATCCCTTCTTTATTTTTTGTATGTTTATGTGGTATTTCCCTTGACTCAGTGGAAATGTAATCAGTGGAGTTGTTTATTTTTGGTTAAAGCCATTGCTCCTGTTAAAGTGTTGGCAATGACTTTAACATGGCGGCATACACTCTAATCACCTATTGCACATGCACACACTTATATATATATATATATATATATATATATATATATATATATATATATATATATATATATATATATATATATATATATATATATATATATATATATATATATATATATATATATATATATATATATATATATATATATATATATATATATATATATATATATATATATATATCAAGATACTTCTCTCCCTTCATTGATTAGTGACTAATCCTTAAAGCATGGGTTTTTATTTAGGATCTCTTGATCCCTCCAATTTTAAAATTTTTGATCCCTTAATGCTTGAGGTGTCCTTAAGACCAGATCTCTTTTATTTTTGGCTTTATTCTTGTGGAATAGAATATTCTTGAGGGTGAATCCTTGATGGGTTGACTAGTGAGTAGCCAAATTCACTAGGTGGTTCAATTCCATCTTTCTAGTTGCGTTGTTTTTTTGTGTGGTTCACAATGGGACATAAGTTCTCATTGGGTGAGGTAATCACACTCTTTCTCTCTTTCTCTTTTTCTAGAGATGTCTCTCTTATTATTAGCTTGCAGTTGGAGGTTTCCTTTGTCCCTTTGATTTCAATATGAATATCTTTTCATTATGATCTCCTTTACCAAGAGTTTGCATCGAGTCCATACTCTTGCTAAAGTGGGGGCTTAATGTACCATCCTAAAATGGAAGCACTTCCATGTTAAGAACATTTATCCCTCCAATTAACTAGTTCGGCATCATGTCAAGCACCTTGAATAGGTCTTTTCATGGATATGGCTTTTCCCCCCTATTCTGCTTCTTTCTCCAACTATTTCTACCTTGTTTTTGGCACCTATTCTGACAATTTGACATCTATGACCTCACGGTTAAGGTCAACCTCCTAGGTCAAGGTTGACCTTGACCCTAACCAAGGGTAGAGTAAACCTCAACTCTGACCTAGGGTAGAGTCAACCTTGACCCTGACCCTGGGTCCAATTTTCAAGTTCCTGAGATTTCAGGATGTTAGGCTTTATAAAGTTTCATTTTCCCATTTCTCGGTTAGTTGTTTCAGATTTTAGAATGGTAAACTCTTAAATTGGATTTAATCTAGGTCTATGTCTAGTGATTAAGGTTAATTGGGATTTAATTCTCCAATGTCCGCCTCTCTAAAATCTTTTTCCCTAGATCACTATAAAAGGAAACCCTCCTCTCTCATTTCAATCCATCTCATCTCATGATCTCTTTTCATTATCTCTCAAGTTCAAGAAAGAAGAAAGAAAGAAAGAAAGAATTCAAGTATTGAAGCATTCATTAAGGAGATCCATTGTTAGCCAATGACGGATTCAATCTCTTTGGAGCCCCTTTGAAGATTTCTCCATTCATATTCATCCGAGCCTCTTCCTGTGCTAAGATCCATTCAAGATTGGTGTTGAAAATATAGTGCCATTGATTTGAGACATAGTACATACATTTTTATATTCATTTGGAGCATCCATACTTGTGAATTCAAGGATTTGAGTCCTCCACAAGGATTTCAACATAAGCAAGGTGAATAGTTCCATTTACTTTGTTTATATATTACAATTTCAATTACATTTCAAGGTTGATTCCAAATTGTGGTTTGACCAAGGCAAACTGTAATAATTTGCAAATAGAAAATATTGAACCAAGGATCTAGAGGTTGAAGAAAAGCACAAGAGAGAAAATATGAATGCAAGGATGGATTGAATAGATCCAATGAATTAATGATCAAAGATTGATGAAATCATTACATAATAGGCCTCCTTATATAGGAAAGATGATATGAGAGAATGACAAGGAGCTAATAAGCTATCACCTATGCTAGGTGTAATCACATGTCCACCAAATGTGGATCATCCTCCAATATGCAATAAAGTATGTGCATTGGATTAGGATGATAATGTGATAAGAGCACAAAAAGGTGGATCTCACACACAACGAGGTATGTGATGACAACTATCACACCAAAAGTGGAATTTTTCCTACACCATGTGCTTAATAGATGTGCACACTCCTCGGTGTCTCAATCACAAACTACTATGCAATGCATTAACCTAAGTAAGATTAAGTAAAGTGTAATTAGGAATAATTAATTACACCAACACCCCCCATTAAGTGCAACTTAGGGGAATGCACTTAAACTCACAATGCAAGATGGGTCCCGGCTACTAGGCCATGTTAGGTACCCATGTACAAGATAAATGAAATGCATAACTCTCATAAAGTGGAGAAAGAGGGAAAACCTCATGGGAAAAACCCTCCTCCAAAAAGAGAGAAGAAAACAAGATGCATGGATGGATGGAGTGCTCAAGACCCCCCAAGAACTACATACATCATGTATATACAAATAAGTATCCCCCCATAAGAAGGATAGTTGGAGACATGATATCCCCCCCATAATGTAGAAGCTTCCATGTTGATGAAGAGTACCTACAAAAAATACATAAGCCAATGCTTACAAGAAACATGTCTCCCCTTAGGAAGAAATAGATACATAAAATGATGAAGAAGCCAATCCATGTGCAAATGGAATGAGGAAGAAGATGTAGGTCTCCATGAATGAATCTCTAAAGACTGAGTAGGAATCTCCAAGCTCAAAGAATCTATCACTTCGTGTGACAAATCAAGTGAAGAAGGAGAAGAATCAAGTACACCAATCTCCAAAGAAGGTGAAGAAGTGTCTCCATCTATGATGAAATTGTCATCAAGGGAAAGAGAAACCCCCTAATGTATGTCTTCCAAATCTGTATCATGAGAATCAACAAATGTTGAAGATGCATCCAAGTAGTCATCACATTCTGCAAGATCTAAAACACTATGAACATCCTACTGAATAGTAGAGCCCATGTCTAAAGAAGTAAGAGGTGGAGGAGTAGGAAGATCAACACTTGTCTCAACAACAAAATGATTCAAGTGCCCAAATTTCTCCTCATAATTATCCCTTGGCAAAGGGATGGGGACATCATGAATATCATCATCACTATCAACAAAAGTGGAAAAAGAATACATGCAGGATGTATGATCAACAAATCCCATAGCTATGACATCTCTAGTCTCCATGTCCCTAATATAGACATAATCAGGAGTGAACTCAACAATTTTACCTTGTGCCCCATGTGTAATTTGGTAAATAGAAAGGAGATTAGTGCTCAAGGATGGTACACAAAGAACATCATTAAATGTCACCTCGCCCATAGGAATATAACCTTTTCCACAAACTCTCATGAATGTGTTGTTACCCATCAAAATATTAGGAGAATTACAAGGCTCAATAGAAGAAAACATATCCATAGAAGATGCCATATGATGTGATGCACCTAAATCAAGAAGCCATTTACCTTGCTCAGGATGTGTGGAAGCCATGAGTGCTTGTCCTTCACCTTTATCTTTGGATGATGATGGAGATGTAGAAGCTGCCAAATGTGTAGAAGAAGGAGCAGACACTGATGAGGGAAACTTAATGTTGTGTTTCTGAATAATGTGAGTTAGCTCATCAATCTTCTTTTGAAAACACTTATGCTCATCATGTCCTAACTTTTGAAAATATGCACATTTATCTCTCTTTCTTCTAGATGATTCCTCTCTTGAAGAGGACTTGGATTCAGTACTTTTGGGTGAAGAAGATTCATTGCCTTTGATGTAGACTCACTTACAATCAATGCTTGATGTGTGGAAGACTTCAACTGACCCATGTGTGCCAACTTTGCTTGTTCCCTTGTGAGCTACACTACAAATTCATCAAGAGAGGGAAATTTGTATGCACTACCAAGAGCATCCATAGTAGCATAGAATGTAGAAACAAAGATAGAATAATTAGGACCAAGCTTGGAAGTAGAAAAGATCAATTGTTCATCCCCTTTAACAATGCCACATGAAGAAAGCTCCGATCTAATAGTATTGAACTTAGAGAAAAAATCTTGAATATTGTCAAAATCTCTAGGATTAAGACCTATGAGATCATTCTCTAATCCAAATTTTCCCATTCTATCAGGTTTACCAAAGAGTCCTTCCAATGTGATCCAACCATCATGAGGATGTGTGCAAGATGCAATATGAAAGTGCAAGTCACGAGAGATGGATGATCTAAGAGTGTCAAGTGTTTTATCTCTTCTATCAAACCATTTTCTCCTTTCTACAACACCTATTTGAGGTTCTTGATCCTGCCCAAGAGTCATTCTAAGCAATCCAAGACTCAACAAATGATCACTTCAAGATACTTTCCATTCATGGTAGTTATATGGAGTGAGGATTTTAACCTTTGAACTATCCATATTGCAACCAAATAATGACTGATAATTACTGATAACTCCTTCAAATGACTGATGCAAATCAGAAAATTAAAATCCAAGGATTAACCGAGTGCAATTATAGCCCCAAAATAGCCTATTGCTAAAAGTGATATGTCTACCCAAAATCACTCAAATCTGATTGCAAATTTGGAAAGTAGATGAAAAATCATGCACTTTCAAAAATAATTTCACCTCAAAATGTTACTGTATGTGCTCAAATGAAGCCCTAAAAGTTGCAAAAATTAGGAACAGACAGGTATAGTCAACAAGATCTACAATTTATGACAAATGTGACAACCAAAATTCAAAATCAACACCACCACTTGAAATTTGATGAAATTTTAGCCAATTTCAAAAAAAATTGCTCGAAAAAAGGAACAAAATTGAGCAAGTTATGGCCCTTTGAAGTCGGACTATGAAAATGAAATCTCCAATGGTGAAGGCTACAAAATTTCAAACTCTGCTGATGTCAGTGATCCAAGAGATTCAATTTTAACAGCTGGATAACCGTAAAAAAAGACCTAATTTCTCCTATTGTGATGGCTAAATGGCCGTCAATTTTAGGCATGGGAATTGATGATGTCAGCAAATTTGTGGACCCCTACGGTGATGTGGCTGATGACTATCAATCTATACTATATGGACACTGAGATGTGGATATGATGTCAGCACTATGTTATTGATTGTTTGACATGGTAGGGGCCATGTGTTCATCTATTATTGGAGGGCAGGTCTGCTGAGGTGTTTGAGACAGTCGCGGAAGGGCTGCCACGTGGACGTGAACTGTCGTTGACTATGTTCATTGAGGTGATAGTTTGGCACTGAAGTGGCACCTACTGGTAGGGCTGTTAGTGTCTATGTGGTGTTTTCTGACTATGCCGCATAGGCTTGCAGACTGGGCCATGTGGGCAGTGCAGACTGGGCCACGTCGGCTAGGACTATGGCCACTTCGGTGGTGCTGGCTGGGCCGCTACGACAGTTGAGCGGAGGAGCGGTGCCCAGGAAGGAAGTTGCAGATCTGGGTGCCACCGGAGAGGAGGCCACAGGTGGAGGAGAGCAGCGATGCTAGTGGCGACTATGATTTAGTCCCACATAGCTCATGGAAATGGGTTTTTGCCCTTTTTAAATGCTAGCACCCGCGCTCTAAACAAAAGAGGAGCTTGACTAGCTTGGCCTCTCTCTTGCCTATGGACTTGAGGCTTGTGTCCCTCGTATGGTTGATGTCATTGTCTGACATTGTGAATGGAATATTCTTGGATAGGGGATGTACCACCCCAAAATTTTACCCAAATTTTTTTTTGAAAAATATTACAGAAATAAAAAAATATTTATTTTTTGAAAAATCATACCGTAGAGGCAGATTAGGCTGTACGACTTGATTTGCAAAAAAGGTTTGCCTCGAATTGGACTTTCACCAAAAATGGGTGAGTTTATAGTTTATTTTAACCGAGATAGCCTCCCGAATGCAATAGTGAGGTCAGATCTGCTCGAAGATGCCTCTATCACACGCTGGTTGCTAGATCTGAGATTTGGACCTTCAAAGCTTGCATCAAGCTCTCTTCAAATTGGCTGATCAAAAAAACTCCAATGGCTCTGATACCATGTAAGAATTTTCAAATAGCAAATATTGAACCAAGGATCTAGTGGTTGAAGAAAAGCACAAGAGAGAAAATATGAATGCAAGGATGGATTGAATAGATCCAATGAATTAATGATCAAAGATTGATGAAATTATTACATAATAGGCCTCCTTATATAGGAAAGATGATATGAGAGAATGATAAGGAGCTGATAAGCTATCACCTATGCTAGGTGTAATCACATGTCCACCAAATGTGGATCATCCTCCAATATGCAATAAAGTATGTGCATTGGATTAGGATGATAATGTGATAAGAGCACAAAAGGTGGATCTCACACACAACGAGGTATGTGATGACAACTATCACACCAAAAGTGGAATTTCTCCTACACCATGTGCTTAATAGATGTGCACACTCTAGGTGTCTCAATCAAAAACTACTATGCAATGCATTAACCTAAGTAAGATTAAGTAAAGTGTAATTAGGAATAATTAATTACACCAACAGAAACCCCCATCCAAAAAACAAAAACCATTTTTCTTGTAGGTATAGGTAAATGATAGTGAATTGCAGTTCAGATCTGGATACCCTTTTTGGTGAACTTTCAGGATCTGTGAATAGAATTTCCGTCAGAGCTATTTTGGGTCAAGGTCAACCTTTAGTGGGGGTAATATTATTCCCTGGGGTAATATTGTTCCACAATTTTGAGGTCAAGGTCAACCTAGTTCTAGCAAAACAAAAGTTTTATGGGTTTTCTCTATCTTGGCATTTCCAGTTTGGAGCAGGTTCCAAAATTCCCCAAAATTGTACACAGGCATCAAAAAATATTATTTTCTAGATTTACCCTATTTTGAGGTTAGTATTTTTATTTTATTCTTATAAGGTTTCAAGCATATGCTTCTCATAGAAAATGATAGGATTTTCTCCTTTTTTTCATATTCTCCATAGTTTGATTCATTTATACATTGATCACTTCTTTGTGATTAATCAATTCAGATCTCTTCATTTGGGAATTTGAATTAGGGAAAGATCTTGTATTCTCCTCATATATCACATTCCTCATACAACACCCCCCCCCCCCTCATATATTTTTATCCCCTATACAGGAAGTGTAGGTTCCTCTACCTCTAGGGGAATCCCTATGGATTCTACTAGAGAAGACATTAATAACAAAGAAAAGGATGGTCTTATAGGTCACAGTGACCTAGGAGGGGACCCATTTTGGGACTGGAGATAGTCAAATGGTCTTCTCTTTTGGTATTAAGCCATAATGTATGTCTAGCTTTCCACCTATTAGAAACATTTCTAACTTGTCTGAAGGGAAATATGCTATTTCTATCCCTAATCAAGTTGTTGACCATAATATTAAAATAATGGAAAAATCTTTAGTTGGTCACTTAATTGGGGTTAGACCTAATATAGAAATCATTCATGCCTTTTTTCACAAGAAATGGAACCTTAAAGGTTAGGTGGATGTTATTGCAATGCATAAAGGTTATTTATCCTTTCTCTTCTCGTGCGAAGAAGATAGGAAGCAAACTATCACCTGTGGGTCATGGTCTATAGGAAGAAGTACTATGTTTTTACAGAAATAGTACCCAAATAGGACTCTTAATGAGGATTTCATCATTCAAATCCCTATTTGGGTTAAGCTCCCTAGTTTCCCTCTAGAATACTAGAATGAAGATGTCTCTGTTGGAATAGCAATATCTTTTGGTGAACTTCTCTCAATAGACCTTCTAACTACCTCAAGAAGGAGATTGACACATGCTAGAATATGTGTTGGAATATTTCTAGATGTTGATATGCCAAAACAAATAGAAATGGAATCCAAGCTTGGTAAATGGACTAAAAAATTATAGTACAAAAAATAACCTTTTTCTTACTTCAAATGCGAAAAGGCTGGACACTGGGAAATTTTTTTTTGTCTAACAAAGATAAAAAATCTATGTAGAGAAAGATATAGAAACCTAATGGAAAGAATGGAGAATCTTCAAATAAGGTGCTTGGCTCTTCCCTAAAGAATAGTGAAGAAAATAATGATGGAGAATAAGGAATGGAAAGAGGAAAAAATTATGATCACAATGTGGAAAATGAAAAGGATCTAACTAATCTAAAAATAGATTTTGTGGCTATGGAGAATCAATGTCATAAAAATGAGATCCAGAACAACCAAGCTTTAGATATATACAAGATCAATGGGTTTGTTCAAGATACTTTGGATAATCAAAATGAAGCTAACTCCTCTAATTAGGGTTCATTAAAATAGATTCATCAAATAGGAGCAACTAAGCTAGGCAAAAAATGGGAAACTCTAATCATCAAGAGGAGCCTCTTGCCAAAGAGGAGGAGAATATTTTTGTTGATTCCCAACAAGACATCATTATAGGTCTAGGGTTGTCTGATATGTCTCATAATTCATCAAAACTAGGGGAAACTCTATCTAATATAGTAAAAATGCCTAAATAGTGGGTTAGGAAGATATAAACACAATTTTGACAAAGGATTCTCTATCGTATAGAAGAAAAAAGGAAAGAAACCCCAAACAACTAAGCCCCAAAAGAATAAAAAAGTTAATCTCCCTGATGTTGGATAGATCTAGCTCTCTTTACCATGGAGACCAACAAGTGCAAGGAAAAGGCACAAGGACACAACCAAAAATATTGTAGATGGTACTCAAAGGACCATCCCACAGGTAGGAAAAACCAAGAAGAATTGAAGATCATAACTTAGAATATTTGAGGACTAAATAACCCTCACAAGAAGGATCTTATTAGAAATATGGATAGAGATAATAGACTGGATATAGTTTTGATTCAAGATATTAAAATGCCTAAGGAGAAGGTTGAAAACCTCAAGTTTTTCAAAAATAATGTTATTAGTGGAGGCAGCTCAAATGGGGCCTCTGGAGGTATTGCTACTTTTTTTAATGTAAATACTATAAAAGGTGAAGTGATCAGCCAAGACAATAATATGGCTTGTATCAGGTTTCACCACATAAAGGATGATACTTCGTTGATCCTTACTAATATATATGCTCCTAATATGAAGAATAAAAGGAAAAATTTTTGGGTTAAAATTGATTAGGCTAGGAATCTTTTTGAGAATGAAAGTTGGATTATTTTGGGAGATCTTAGTACTCCTCTTAAAGATGATGAAAAAACTAGAGGTAGTCAATCTAACTTGGACAATAGACTTCATTTGATTAAATTCATTACTAGACAAGATCTCATTGATATTAATTTGTAGGGGTTTAGCTACTTGGACTAATAAGAGAGAAGGAAATGAGATGATTGAGGAAATACTAGATAGAGCTCTTATTACTAATGAATAGTATCAAAACTATTTTTGTTCATTGATTGCTTTTGTAAGGGTTGGGTCAGATCATTAACCTTTTTCCTTTATTGCTGATCCTATCTCTAGAAAAAGGAATTTTCCTTTTAGATGTGAGAAAATGTGGACTCTCCATCTGGAGTTGGCTCAAAAAAAGTTAGTGATTGGTGGTAGATCAAAATTGAAGGCACTACTATGTATAAACTCACTAACAAGATTACACATGTAAAAGAAAACACCAGGACGTGGAACAAAGACACTTTTGGAAACATTTTTATGAAAAAGGGTGAAATCATTACAGAACTTAAAGATATTCAGGATTCTATTCAAAAAACCGGCTACATGAACATCCCTAAGGAGAAAGAAAGTGAAGTTCTTATGAAGTATCATGATATGGTGCATAAGGAAGAAATTATCTAAAAACAAAGGTCTCAAAATACTTGGCATAATGAAGGGGATAGAAATTCAAAGTTTTTCCACTTATCTGCCATCAAGAACAAGGCTGCAAACAAAATATCTAAGCTCAGAGTTAATAATGGATTTGTGGAGGAGGAAGATATTATAGAGGAAGCTAAGGATTAATTTTTGAAGCTTCTTACCTAGGATACAGAGCTAGACCAGAACTTTCAATGGGATATCCTGGCTAGTATCCCTAAAATCCTTACTAATCAAGATAACCTATTACTTAAAGCTATTTCATCTAATGATGAAATCATGAAAGCTGTCTTTTCCTTTGAGGGTAGAAAATACCCTGGGTTTGATGGGTTCCCCATGTTATTTTTCCAAATGTATTAGTCTATCATCGGTTAGATGTCTCTGGTTCTGTTCAATAATTTTATGGAGTGAAAAGAATCCTCAAAGAACTCAATGGTACCTTTATTTCTCTCATTCCTAAAAAGGAAGGGGTTGATGTCATGAATTTTTTTAGGCCTACCAGTCTATGTAATTCAACCTATAAGATCATCTCTAAAGTCATCATTTCCATATTTTTAACCCTCCTTCCTAAGATCATTTCACATCATAAACTAGTCTTGTTTGTGGCAAAAAAATTTTGGACTCCATTATTACGGTCCATAAAAATATTCACTCTTTGTTTAGGGCTAAGAAAGAAGGGTTTATATTGAACATTGATCTTTCAAAAGCATATGACAGAGTTGATTGGGATTTCTTACATAAAACTCTCCTTTCTTTTGGCTTTAAAAATAGTTGTAGTAAGATTTTGATGTAGTTGGTTACTTCATCTTATTTTTCTATCTTAGTCAATGGATCTCCTTCACTCTTTGTAAAATCTTCTAGAGGGCTCAGGAAAGGGGACCTGTTGTCCCCTCTATTATTTATCATTATGGTTGAATGTTTGGGTAGATATATTGACAATATTGTCCAGAAGGGTGACTTTCAAGTACTGAGACCTTCTACTTCAAACTATGTCTATTCTCACCAACAATTTGTGCATGATTCTATTTTCTTGGGGGAAACCATAGTTGTTGAAGCTAGAAATCTCAAGTCTTGTCTCAAGAATTACACTAATGCTACATGTCAAACTATTAACTAGAACAAAAGTTCCTTGTATTTTATCAATACTGTAGATTATAGACACAATAAAATCAGTAGAATTATAGAGTGTAAAAATGGTCAGCTCCTTAATACCTATTTGGGTCTCCCTCTTGGTCTTAATCCCCGTTATACCTTTTAGAACACCATTGTTGACAAATTTAACAACAAACTTGATGGATGGAAAGGTTCCCTTCTTAGCCAGGATGGTAAAATTTAATTGTTGAAATCATCTCTCTAGAGTATTCCTATTTACACTCTTAGTCTCTTCCAGATTCCTAATAAATATATTAAATCCATTGAAAAGATTCAAATAAAGTTTCTCTAGACTGGAGTTGAAAAGAAAATAAAATTGGCTCTTATATGTCAGGATAAGGTCTCTATGCCCAAGATGAAAGGTGGTCTTGGTATTAGAAGGGTTAGAAATCTAAATGACTCCCTTCTTGCCAAGCTTCTCTATAGGAGCTACAAGTCTAAGGGGGAATGGATTACTATATCACAAAATAAATACAAGAGGAATATTCCTAACATTTAGATCTTTCTGGGCATTGAGGTAGACACTTTGGGTTCTTGTATATGGAATAATGTTGCTAAGGTCAAGAATTTCATTTGGAGAGCTAAGTGGAAAGTTAGTAAAGGGGATGAAATTGACATTTGGGAAGATATTTGGGTGGGGGAGACTCCTTTCTTGGAGAATCCTATTTGGGGCACTATGTTGATACTTTTAAAATTAGATTACGATCCAAAGTTGCTGAGTATTAGGTAAATAACCATTGGATTGATCTCTCTCAAATTGACCCTAACCACTAGTCCTTAAATATTACTCTTAATGCCACTATGATTTTTGAAGAGGAAGATATTATGATTTGGAAATTTACCCCTAGCCACAATTTCTCTGTGGGTTTGGCTTACAATATGACATATGGTAACTATGTTACTCCTTTTTGGGATAAAGCTGGATTAGTGGCCTAACTCCCAAAATTAACACCTTTTTCTGGATGGTGCTACAAAATAAAATCTTGACTCTTGATAATCTCAAGATGAGGGGACTGTGTGTAACTAACATGTGTTTCTTATCGAGAAAAGAAGAAGAATCTATTAATCATCTTTTCATTGAATGCTCTTATGCTTTTGAAATGTGGTCTTGTCTAATTGATTGCTTCAACTTTACATCAGTGCTCCCTCTTGATATTCAGATATTGGTCAGCTCTTGGGATATCACTATCATAAATAATGCTATAAAATGTATTTGGCATATTTCTTTGCCTCATGTTTACTAGGCTATTTGGAAAGAGAGGAATGCAATAAGTTTAAGAGATATGCAGAGTCCTTCCAAAGTATTATTTTAAAAAACCAGAAGTTTGATCATTGAAAACTACATAATTATGGACTCTAGGTCTATATCTGGTGGAAATGGGCACATCATAGTATTAAAGAATTGGAGAATTTAGTCTAAAAATGACTATCAAAATGATCCTAGGGAGGAAGGCAAATGGGAATCTGCCATACCACTTAGATGGAAGTGAATTCTGATGGTACTTCCAAGGGAAACCTAGGTATTGTGGGTTGTGGCATTTAGATCCATAATGAGACAAGTAATTATAAAGCTATAAAAGCCATTTTGATTGGCACCTAGACTAATCATGTGGATGAGGCTATGGCTTCTTATCATGACATCTTCTAGGTAAATAGCTTAATTGTAACAACTTGTGGTTAGAAGGGGACTCAAATAATATTAAATATTACTTTACTAATAATTCTTGCCCCTCATGGTCAATTAACAATATAGTAAATTCTGCTAAAGAAAACATAAAAACTATGAGAAATTGTATAATTACCCATACTTACTGAGAAGGAAATGGTGTTTTAAACTGGGTAGCTAACCACACATGCAGAAATGGAAAAATCACCCCATGGTAGAATGAGGATAGTTTTTTGTATGATATCAAATCTATCATACTAAATGAGAGAATCTAAAGAACCCAAAGAAGTGAAAAGCAACTGAAAAATGATGGTGATAAAAACAAGAATCATAAGGATTAATTATTACAAGGTCATTTCCATAGCTGCCACTTGGGGTCATCATACTATTTCACATAGATTCTAGGTTTTGAAAAGGAAGGTAATTTATACCAAAAACTTAGAGAACCGACCATTTAAAAAAATTGTGTAGGATATAATTCAAACAAAGAGAATGGGAGGAAGTAAGAAATGGTTTGAATTGGCTACCTACAATGAATAGAGACAAAAGGAGAAGGTATGGGAAATTTTGGAAAAAAGGCAATTTTAGTGCTTATATGGAGAAGCTCCATGGTGGCAATCTTGCTATCACCCAGTAGTTTATCAAGAAATAGACGATTGGTAAAAAAAATTTCAACAACCAATGGTTTGATGTCAATGAAGATCTAGTGGCTAAGGTGATAGAGCTCGCTATGAAAAGAATAAAATTCTATCGAGATATAATCTAATCTGATAGAGCTTACAAAAGATTCCTTGAAAGTGAAGAAGAGGAGGCTAGACTAGCCAAAAAGGTAGGTGGGTTCTTCTGTCCCAGTAATCTTAGCAGGCTTTGGCATTTTTTTCTATATGCTACCATTAGTTACTTAACCCTGGAGGGTCAGTTTTCTAGAGCCTGCATGCATCACTTCATCATATTGAACCATTTTAGGTACAATGAGATAATAAGAATTCTTTATTATCTTATGAGCTCTATGAACAACACTATGAAGGACTTGCAGGAAGACCCTAAAGGGGATCATGCTTCCCATCAGGGCCTTATGGTCATCATCTATAATTTATTGAAAGATAAAAAAATTGAAAGACCCCTCCTCAAGGGTAAGGCTTCTGATGAAGGGGAAACAAAGGAAGAGGACTCAGGAGATAAATTTGAAGATGGTATTAAGGATGACTCTAGAGCTGAGGGCTATAATACTAGAGGTAAAGGTAAAGGAAAAAAGAGAGGGGGTGTTTCTAAGAAAAATATTGAGATCTATGAATTAGAGTCTTTCAATTCTAAGGAAGAGAATACTAATCTAAAAAGAAAAAAAAGGAAGGCTCCTCATTTGAAGGAGAAAAATTTGGACAATAGAAATAGGATTAACAAAAAGGGGATTTTTGTCTCTTTTGATGAAGAGGAGAATATTATGGATAGCCTAGAGAAAATTAAGGGTAAAAATAATATCACTCAGGTTACTACTAAAAAAGAGAAAGCTAGGGTCCACACCTAGGATAAGAAGAATATTAAGGGGGAGAAAAAATAAATGATAAAGTGTCTACAAATCATCCCTTAACCAAGAAGAAGGGCACTAGTGAACTGGTTAATGAAAATGACAAAATTACCTTAGGTAAGGATAATAAGGAGAGGATTCTCTCCTTTGGGCATTTCCTGGGAACCATTGTTCACAAAAATTAGTTTGGGAAGGAGGATCTCCAAGAATAAAAAAAAATCATCAACATGATCAAAAGTGATGCCTTTGGTGACAAACCTTTGGCTACCTACATGGAGGACTAGATGGAAGCTATTCATAAGGGGAAGCTTTCAAAGAGCTAGGTGGAAAGGTTCTGGAGCTAGAAAAAAACTTAAACAATATTAGTAAAGATACCGACAATAATAGGTATAATGAAAGGATCACCTCCCTGGAAGACAAAGTTCAAAAGCTAAAAATGACCCTCAATAAGATAAGTGAATAAAGCCTCCAAATCATGAAAGCTTTTGCTGACCAAAGAAAGATTCTTATGGAGAATATAGAAACAAAAAGAGGTGAGGAAATCAAGGACATTTAAGACAACATGGGAAATGGTATTAGGACAAGAGCTAGTATTGTGAAAAAAGAAAGGGATTTGGATAATCTAAAAGCTACTACAAGGAATATGGATCTCTTAGTCATTCAAGATAATGAGTTAATGGACATCAATTAGCCTCTGTCTCCTTTCTTTTCCATTGACTCCTTGTCATTTTTTTTTGTTGTCTTTTTGTTGTTAGTGACTATTATGCAGTCCTTTCCTATTGTCTTTTATAGGGCCAAGTGCCCCTATTATTTTGATGGGTTTTTCTCTCTTTAGGTTGATCCATAATGTTCATCTTCTTATCCTTTTGTAAAAGGTTTTGGGATCTTTCAAATACTATTTTTACTTAATCAAAACAAGTATTTCTTCATCTCTTAAAGATGAAATCTCTTCCACTTTCTCAGTGGTAAACATATTAACTGTAGGCTTTTCAAATCCTTCATTATATCCTCCATGTGGGACTTCCACTTCTTCTCCCAAAGCTTCGGCCACAACAAACTGATAAGGTGAGTGAGGCATATTAAAAGCCACACACCATGGTGTATTTTCTACATTTATTTTTGCATTCTTTTTTAAAGGGTCAAGGGTGTCTCTTCCTTTTTTAATCTCATGAGTATAAAAAAAAAGCTTCCCATCCTTCCAATTTGTCTTGTAGGGTTGATCATAGAACCTAGGGAATCTTTCATGCCTTTGATATGGTGGTCTATTATATTGAAAACCTCTATCACCCTTTTCAATCCTAGTTGAGATATCTTTAACAACATTTTCCAACTTGTCAACCTTATCATCTTCTTTAGTTGGTTTATTATCATGTGCCTTAGTTTCTTTCCATAATATTCCTTTATCCATTTTTTACATTTCACCAAATTCTTTCCTATTACTTTCAAAGCATTGAAATATATGGTTAGGAAAACTTCATCATCTAATTTCAAAACTTGGAATAATTTATACACTGCCTTTTGAAACCTATTGTGAAACTTAGACATGACCTCATTGGGATGCTTTTTGATATTATTATATTCATTGAGAATGTAACTAGAATCAACATGCTCAACATATTTCTATTTAAAACCTTATACAAACTCATCCCATGATGTAATAATATTCTCAAGAAAACTACTATACCAATCCCTAGCATGTTCTAATAATGATTGGACAAATAATTTCATTACAACATCTTCATTTCTAATTTCATAGTCATTTATTTTGTATGTAAAAGACTTCAGATGCTTTTCACAAGTGACAACATTATTTCCTATGAACTTAGAGATTTTGTATCTTACCTCATTTGGGATAGCATTTGGTTGACTAGGGATTCCATAAAATAATAATGGTTGGTATCTATCCTAATGAACAAGTCTCCTTTGAAAATTTTGTGAAGCTTGGTCTCTACTACCTCCACCAAATTGATATAATACACCTCCCATGGGACCACCAACCAATTGAAATATAGAATTGACATTTTGGACTAGTCCTTGGACTAGCTGTTTAGAGCATGAAGCTTGGAAGTTTTTCTTGGAACCATTTGGTTGGTTTTGTGGTACTATCTTAATAGTAACCAGAACTGAGCTACTGGAAGTTGCATTCATATTAAAGCATGTAGGAAAGAAATTTTACTCTTCATGTCATCTACAATAGCCTCCAACTCTATCTTCTCTAATTGGATAGCCAAATCTTCCTTGGCTTTTCTAGCCTTTTCCAATTCTATATTAGCTTGAGAGACAACATTAGGAATAGCCTTGCCCTATTTGGGTTCATTTATACTTATTCTAGCCATTTTTGTTTTCCTTTATCAGACACATCCTTAGTGTTATTTCTAAGATCCTCATTTCTCTTAATTTCTGATAGATGCAACTATCTTAGGACTGGGCCTTCTCTACCAAATTAATACCTCTTAGAATTTGACTGATTATTATCAACTTGTTGTCTCAAGGCTCCGATATCACCAAATAAATCTTTGTCTAGACCATAGAATTCCTAATTGAGACTTTGATCCTTAAGTTCATTGCTTTTTTTTTTCTTATGAATTCTTATCTTTCCATGAGAAACTCATAAATCTTCTACTCTCACCTTTTTCTTTTATGAGCAATTTCTAGTAATTATTCACCCTCCTTTTTAAAAAAAACTATGACCTCATCATGAAATTTCTTAGAATCAAAAGAAGTAGTCTTAGTTGAAAGAATTTGTCCTAGTTGGTCTAGACTTTCTCATGCAGGGAGAAACCCTACATCTATAAATTCATCATCCTAAGAAGGATTAACTACATCAGGGTCCCCTCTTCTAAGAGGCTCAGGACTCTCAAAAGAAGAAGAAACCTCCTTAGGAATAGGTGTCAAAAATCACTCTTTAGAGGGCCTTGGATAATTTAGGTTAAACAAACCCCTCCTAGAGCATTTCTTCCTACTAGGTATGGGGAGTTCATCAACAATCTTGGTTTCTGGGTGATCCCTATAATGCCACCTAGTGTATCTTTGTCGACTCATGGTATATTCAACAAAATACCCAAAAATATCTATATGTCACACCATCAACTGGAAAAAACAAATTTTATAGTCACCACCCACATAACTCATGGGGAATGAATTTTAAAACTAGTCCCAAATGAAATAGTAGACGACCGACAAATAATAGTAACAAGCCTATTGCAAAACATTAAATATCCCCAATAGAGTTGCCAACTTTGTTAGTGCTTAAACTGAAAGTAGATGATAAATATAATTTTGAAACTCTTATACATAACCCTATGGGCCAAAACGATACATCTTATAACACCAAATAGTAAGGTGCTAAGGACCTTGTCCTTCTTCACTTTGATCTTTAAGCTTAGGCATGTGTACCTAATAGATTTAAATTCTATAAAGAATCACAATATTTATTTGTGTGCTTGACACAGACATGAACATTTAATTCTTTCATCATACACTTTAAGATAAATTATTGTTTAATTTTATTGATGGTGATAAATGTAAATCAAGAAGAGACCATGTCAAATCCTAGGACAAAGAGTCAAAGAGTATACATCTACAAAAATCCCTCAAATCAAATATATCTGAAACCCAGTTGAGATGCCTTATAAATCATCATCTTGCTAACACATATAGTCATCAAATTAGATCATAAACCATGAATTCCCTGAGATCTCCCTTAAGATTTACACTTCCCTTGAAATAAACTTAAGATTAACCTCACTATCTACCTTGTAAATGATGTACTAAAAATGCCTTACAAATGTAATACACAAAAAATAAAGGTCCATACAAGAAGACAACAAATTGTGCCAATGAGTCTCGATATATTTCATCAATATTTCCCTCTATCAGTACATTCAAGAGACAAAAATTGTTAGAATAAAACACAAGATACAAACTCCCTTTACAAAATATATTTCACCACCCTCTTACAATACAAAAAAAATTCTATATATATCATCACTAGCTATCTTGGAATCCTCAAGAAAAGGATGCAAAAAGCTTTAGATGGCTAGGATAATGATAGATACAAGAGGACAAAAAAAAAATCATCATTAACAAAAAAGGAAAGAAATGTCAGAATATATGTTTCTACTCATTGTGAATCTTCACAGGTGGAACTTTATTCTATAGATTTTCAAGGTAATTGTTAAAAGTTGTTACATGAATAATGACTACCTACTAGCTAACATACATTATTCTCTTTCTGATAATTACCCTCTCTATATTCAAGGATCAGGTGCCTTGTGTGACTCAATCTTCTTCCATTTCCTCTAAATCAATGGTCACTGGATTCTTCTTCTAGGGCTTCCTACTCTTGTCCAATAATGAACCTTTCTCCTTAGTTGTCCAGGTGTAACCTTTCAAAATTTATAGCTTCTTCACCTATCTATCCCACCTGGAATTAGTTATAGCCTTCATATCATTGACAAACCTAATGCTATCATTTTCCACTTTGAACATGTCATCTAGAATAATATTGAAACTATCCATATCCAAAGTTCCATAATCATTCAGAAATTCATCCTGCCCACTCAGCAAATGATCCATGTATACTTTCCACTCCTCAACATTTTTGATGTCTCCATTATCTCTGTGAGTTGGAGGTATAAATTTTCTTAAATCTAGATTGAACATATCTATTTTAGTTTTGATCTGATTTTCTTTACCCTTGAAGGACCAAGTTAGACCGTATGTTTAATAGTGTCTCCAAAGTAGCTATAGCATCTTTTATATTTTCATTTGTCTTCTGAAATAGAATAAATCAATTATGGACTAGGTCCCTCTTCCCTTTTATCATTTCAAATATTTGTTGCATGATGTTAGACAGGGCATTTAGGGCCACCTCCTACCTATCCTTATCTAATATTTCCACTTCCATTTATGATCTTCTGCCATTGTAGGCAGTGCAGCCTCAATCTCTAGGACTAGAAGAGGGAGGTCTTTGGATGCATCTTTAAGTTTTATTTTCAATCCCTCAAGTTCATCATCTAGCACCTTTATCTTCATTAGCATTTTTTCTCTATCCTTCAGTAGGACAATTACCTCACAAAAAAGTCTCCCATATCTATTTTACAGTTGTGCATATTTTGCCTCATTTAAATGAGAAAAATGTGTGAGACCTTTGAAACTTCAAGGTCACTTGTATTTTGCATAGTCCAAATGATTTTTTTCCCATCTAGATTCTCCTCAATACTAACAAGAGAAGGCTTCTAAGTCCTTGGGTCAAGAGACCACATTGCCAAATTCTAGGACCTAGGGTCATAACCACACCACCATATCATTTTTGTAATCTAGGATTCATATGAAAAGACACCCTATGGTTAACTCCTTATTTGATCAATAATGAATGCATAGTTCAATTACCACCTTGGAACTAACATCATTCCACTTGATTTAACTAATTTCCTACCCTCCTAAAAAAATATATTCTTTGAAGTGGGATCATATGAGGTTAGGGCTTGTAGGGCCTTACTACTTGGGTCAGTGCCTCAGTCACTTGATTGTAAATTTTATATTGCCTCCACCATATCAAGAAGTTTTTAATTAATTTCTCTTAATGAAATCATCATCACTTATGAGCTATTCTTGGTACATCTCTTTTTCATCTTTGCACACCAACAAGGGCAACTCAACCTCCTCATGTGTGTCCACTTTCTTCCCTTCTCTAATGTTCTTCATCGGGTGATGGTAATAGGACCTATCTCCTGGCACCAAGGAAACAACCTTGTCACTCTTTTTGCCTAATTTTTCTTCTTCTTGAAGACTCCCCTCTCTCAAGTCATTATTTCTTTTGAGGATGCTCATGTGTGTTCTCTTCCTTTGGAGCATCAATTTCTTATCCTTGGATAGGAGGCTCATATACGTTCTGAGGGGGCATGTACTACTCATATGACCCCTCATTATCATCATCATCATCATACTCTGAGTATGAGTACTCATTGTTAACTTGAATCTTTTCATCCAATTGGAAATCTAGCTAATTATACAAGATTTCATACATCTCAATCATCTTCCTAATTTTTGCAATATAAGGGAGGCCTGGGAAGAATCCTCCAAAGGAAATCCTTGCCTTTTTTAGTTGTGCATCTAAATTTATCAAGTCATTGATTTTTCCCATTCTTTTCTAAATTTCCTCCTCATCACATACCTCATGCTCCTTAGCAACACCAATATTGGGAATGAGTACCTTCTTTGCATTTTTTATGAAATCCTCTGGGTCCACATACCTATATGTAGCTAAATGCATTTTGAAATGGTTTAACCACAAACTGAGTTGTGGAAGGGATCTTTTTATAACTATAAACTTTTCCAGTTTAAACTATAAGGGAGTAAAATTTCCCTTCATGTGTGGAGCCAGGTGCTCCTACTTAGTCCATATCAACTAGCAGATAAACTACAACTAAGAAACCCACAGTAGCACATATTTGGGAAGAATTTTTTGGGCTATGGACATCCATAAACCTTGATAAATGTGAAGTTTTGGCCCAAATTGGAATCTCCCCAATTGTGTTTGACTGACCATTTATCAACATACTCTTCAGTTCCTAGAATCCTAAGCAATTTTACTGGGAGTCTTGTGATGTTTGTTCACATCATGTTCAAAATGAGATTGACTATCCTATTGTGGAAACCACAAAACTCATTCTCATTTGACATATAGTTCCAAACCCTCAGCCTGATTTGTACTAGGTTTGGTTCACCATGATCCATTCTCCTTGGTCTTAACATACCTATATCCATGTGCTTAATGTTGTTAAATAAAATTAAATGCATCAGTAGGGAATAGTGCATGAACTTGGTTGACTTACTATTTTCTTTGATTGCAACCAAACACTCATGCATCCTATCAATTACATATTGGATGTAATCATAGTCTGTGTTCAAATGGGAATTTTGTAAGTCAAAGATGATCATTAGAAAGTCATCGAGTATGTCTCTACATCTCCATCAATTCCTAAAACTTGACACAACCTGTATGCAATATATTTCATGTAGAAGTGGAAGGCTTTGAATTCATATTGAGCCTTCATATGGCTTGGAAGAGGGGGAAAATATTTCCCAATCTTGGGCATATGGTGGAGAATTTGGGACTTTAAAATTTCTATCTGATTGACATATTTATCCTTCTCCTTTCTCAAGTCAATCTCTATTGAGGAATATCTAAATAGGTTGAAAGCTTTCATAAATGACCCTCTATCTAGTGTGACTAGGGGAGACTCATCACTTCTCCTAATAGATTCAAAAATTGGGTCATTGTATCTATCCAAATAATTAAGAAGGTCAACATCATGGAAGATATCAGGGACTACAAGCTCTCCCATACCCAATTTCCAGGCGTGGTACATTGGAATCTTTTTATTTCTATTACTATAAAAATAATTGAAAATATGATAATTAGACATGTAGTATGAAAATTTTCCCATGTTTTTTCCTTGAATACTAAAGGGGGATATTTTTAGCATATTGATGAGATCAATGACATTTGTGACAATCATGAAAAGAATGACTATGAAGTTTTACAAAACATTCAATCATTGAAGATCATTTTGTTAGATAACTGAGAGGGGAGTGAATAAGTTAAGTCTCATTATCCTATAGTCCCAAATACTCTTGGTTGTATATAAAAAAACTTTCAAATCAATTTATCAACTCTGTAAAATATCAATTATGTCTTTCTCTTCATATACTAATTACCAGTAAATTAAATATTATATTTATCAATCAATTTAATTGTAGTAATGTGTAAAGTAAAATAATAATTCAACATATCCATACACATATAACACTTAGATTTTTAATGTGGAAACCTTGTTAGTGAAAAAACCACCTAGGACTAGTAACCCATAATAATTCACTCTTCTTAAATGAGATTGGTTAAGAACCATCCCTATTTAAGGTTATAAAATACAATGTGAGGTGTGACTTGGTTAGAGGATCTATCACTAATAGTTCTCCCTTCACCAACTATTCACTATGGGGTCAACAAGAAAACAATCAATATTCATTGAATGTCATATGGAAATATAAAGACTCTTATGTCCCACACAATTAAGAAATTTATTTTTAGTAATGCTTATAGTGATACAATAATGATTTGATTCAAATACAACTTGATATGTAGATTTTCAGATCTATGGTATGCTCAAAATACCTCTAATCAATAATCTATTCAATCTCTTTGTTTCCTCAAACTCTATTCTTCTTGATAATTGCTTTCTCTATTGCTTGTGTTGTTTGCAGAATTGCACGATTCTATCTTCAACCATTTTGGTCAACTTTGCATGAATTCAATATTTTCACATGATTTCTCCTACAATGCACTCAATAATAAATCTATTGTCTCTTTATATTGATGTCATAAAATGTTTTATTTTGATGTATAGATTTTTCCTCTTAATCTTCACCAATGATTTTGTTGCTTTAACCTTCCTCGGAAGTTGTGTCAATAACACATTTCATTCTCCTTTATCCGATCATCCTTGAATTTTTTTAGCCATTTGATCATCATAAAAAACATTATCATTTACCTTGGAATCATATATAATTTTGTCCAACTCATCATCTTTATTCAGAATTCATAAGTTCCATGTATTTCTTTCACTTGGTCAATACCATTATGCATCGGTGATAACTATCTTAGTTAACACTATATTGGGTATACAATACACTTGCTCATTATATATTAAATCCTTCACTTACCGACCATATAAAGTTATTTATTCTTTATCTTTAATACATAGTAGATTCATACAATACAATCAAAATCACTTACATAATGTCATAGACTCATCAATATGTTACCCAATGAATACCATATCCATAACTTTCTCATCCATCTAATCTTCATGCAGATATCTCATTCCTTCATCATCTTTCCTTCTTAAGATGTTTGTAACCATCAAGGTAAGTTCAATCAAAACTAGTTGACATCAATGACAATATATTAACTGATTTAATGTCTTACATATACTTTAGTAGCTCAATGATCATGACTCATTATCTTTCAAATATCCAATCCATTATCAAACTCTCCCTTGTGATATTCAATAAATTATATTTTACCACATTTTTCTAAGCATATGAAGTTACACCAATGGTTATATAGGTTTAACATACTAGTAAGAAGTATACTAATCAGTAAAGCAACATTGTAAAGGGAAAATTTTAGAAAGGTAAAGGGAGTAGATTGGTAAAAGACAATAGGTGAGACCAAAAACTAGCATAGGTAAAAGGAAAGACATTAGTAACCAGTCAAAAAGGTTAACGATTATGGGTAGAGGTTATTGAATATTTTTCCTTAATTAGCCAAATCGGTTATGGTGGTGGAAGATTGACTAAATCTAGACAATAGACATTATATAGAACATTATTTGAGGAGATGATTGAATTGATTTATTGGAAATTTTTTATAGATCTTTTTGTGATTCCAATGCATGTTTGACAAAGAAACTTGAAGGAATATTGCACATTAGAAATCAAAACATATGTTAAGGTTTGGCTCATGTGGTAAGGATTTATGTTTCTGCAAATTAACAAAGGATAAAGAAACACATTTTAACAAGAATAGAAACCATAAATAGGTTTTACACTTGGTGGTGAATATGGAATATTAGGACAAAGTTGCACGAAGAATCTGAGGGATGTTGAAGTAATTATTCTTGTTGTAAATAGTTGATGAAGATTTGAAGCTACAATCACAGATCTATTTGTAAAGATATTACAAAGTTAAAGTAAGAACAATAATAGAGCATAAGGGATCTGATCAATATTGTATATTGAAAATTATGTGTCATTTACTTCTATTATATTCCTAATAGTTTCAACAGGTTGTAAATCCCTAATTGGGCAGTCTTTTGTAGGGCTTGTTATTTAAATCCCTTTATAGGGTGAAAATTGTAATAGTGGGACTAAATCCTTTAACAAGGTAGTCTATAATTGGACTATGCATACTTATAGCAAGTTATAAGTAACTCTTTATAGGATGAGTCACTTAGAAAGTGATAGATTGGAAGCTCTTAACTATGTACTCTTTTCTACTATCGTGAAAGAATTGTGGGTTTCATCCCCACTGTGGTTTTTCCCTCTACCCAATGGTTTTCATGATAAAAATATGTGTGTTATGCGTGTTCATTTATTTTTATTTGTTTTTTTACACTTTCATATTAGAGTTTCAATTATATACTTCCTAGTTTAGAAGTTTCTTGTATTACTATTTAATAGTATTAGTAAGAGGTGACAAGTTTTTTCAAGTATTGATTCAACCTACCCCCTCTTAGTACCTATTATAATTTCCAACATTATTTATTCATTATAAAAAATAGAAATCTTTATAGGTCAAAATATTATGTGTGTCATTTAAGGGAATACTTTTTAAAGCCATGAATTTATGTTTTCCAAAAAGTTTTTACCAATGAAATTCATCAGTCAAAATGTATTTTATGTTTCATTTCTTCTCAAAAACTTGTGAGTTTTTTTTACCTTATAGCTGAGTAAAATTCCATATTGGTATTTTAAATTTGAATGAATTGTAGTTGCTTCTATATTGAATGTGGTGACTCCTATTGGTTCAAGTAATAGAAGGAGAGAATGAGAGTGTATTCCATCAGTTTGAAGAGATTGATGAATGGAACTAATTAGATATGGCTTTTCTATTCCTATTCTTCCTTGAATTATCATGAGCAATGCTCTTCATTTTGTTTTTAATGGTTTTGTGCCATAATTATATCAATTTTTCTTTTTTCTTTTTCACCAAGCATCATATAGTTATAAAATTGGGGAAATTCATCATATATAAGATATCCATCATCCTTTATGTTACTTATAAAATTAATCTATGTAGTAGTGTACTCTTCCTATTGAAGGGTGCTCCCCTTAATACCACAAACACATAACAGAAATAGAGAAACAACAACAACAATATGCAAGAATAGAAAATTGGCTTCTTATTATCTCCACAATGTGGAATTACAAACTTTCAAAAGTACAATATGCAGAGCCACATGGGCATTCCCTTACAATATTCTATAGGACAAAGCCTTGAATCAATACCCAGATCTACTACCCAGAACTACCTAGACAACACTACAAGCCTTCTTTAGATAGGCAATTTCCACTACCCGAGAAGGTTCCAAAAATTTAGCCCATAGGGCTGACCAAACTTAAAATTATTTTATTTTACAATTTACTACATTAAAGTCAGCTCAAAATAACTTTTGAAACCCAAACATAAATTTTGAAGGAAAATCATTTTTTGTCATTTCAAGTGACCCAACTTCCAAAGACCATAAGTCATCGCCAGTTGACCTGATTGACTATTACAACCCCATTTCAGAAAGGCCATGAAGCACTCTACAGTCTTAACTTGCACAAGCGCCCATCACCCAAATTTTTGACCTCATCTGGGGCCTCTAAAGCCTTCAAAACTGAGTTCAAAGTTTTTGTACCCTACCACCAATACAAAAAAATTTCAATATCTCCAAAGCTAGACTTGATCTATCAATGAAACTTTACTGGCAGGTTGATACGACTGAGATGAACCTCCACATGTGAAATCAGAACATTCTGAGATCATATGACCAACTTACTAAAAATAGAAATTTTCCATAAATATCAGCTTTACACAAGATAGCCCTTATTGAATACAAAAATAGAAATATTTTTGGGTGATGCAATATTGCTCTTACACCCAAGATGCTCCTACATCAGACACCCGGGGTAATTTGAGAAGTGACCCTGTCACAACTCAGGTGTGAAGAGGGAAACCAAGATGGTTAACCTCTTGCTTTGTCAGCCATGATGAATCTTCAACAGGTCATCCTTTCCACTTAACCAGATATTCTTCATATGTCTTGTTCCTTGTGCTTCTGCCAACACGACTGTCTAGTATATCATCAATCTCCTTAGTATCTGAACTAGTTGCTGGAATACTCCACTGTGCTGTTGTGATCTCATTTTCAACTTGAAATTCCTTATGCCTCCTTTTCTGATCTACCTTAGCCTTATACTGTGCATTCATTTTGGTAATGTGCTTCCTCACTTCTTCATGGATGTTCTTCAAATGTTCTACAAAATCCTCAGCTTCAGCACTACTTATTTCTCCTTTATCCATCTTTCTCAATTTAGATGCATTTCTAGGACTACTTCCATATACAATTTGTGGATGATGTGATGAACTAAACTTCAAATTTGTCTTCAACTCTTCACTTTCTACTAGTGTCATTCTGTGTGCTTCCTTATTTGGCAAACTAGCTTCTGGAATCATGTCCGTCTAATGACTGATCTATCTTACTAGTGGTACATTATCAGATACAATATCCTAAAACTCATTCAATAATTTTGCAACTTCTACAGGTACATCTTCTACTTCCTCTTTCTCAGCCTTTGGAATTAAGGTAAAACACATATGCTCATGCCACGTACCATCTAAGAAATTTCCTCTATCAAAAAAAGTTATTCTTGCATTACCACATACCTTTTCTTCAGTCTCCTTCAATGGCTTTAGCTTATGTCACACTCAATCCTTTGTCAAGGAATAGGTATTTGCATGACCATCATGTACAACACATATGTCAAAATGCCATGGCCTACCCAATAACATATGACATGCATCCATAGATATGATAACACATAGTACCTCATCTTGGTACCTGCTAATCTTGAACTTCACTAGGCACTGTTCACTGACCATGACCTTGTGGTCATCTTGCACCCAAGCAACCCGATATGGATGTGGTTGTTTCTATCTCTTGAACTTCAACTTTGTCACCATCTCTTTTGACACAAAATTATCAGTACTGCCACTATCAATAATCACATCACAACACTTACCCTCATTCTCACCACTCAATAGGACTCTTCTACTAATCAGTGTCTCTCCTCTCTTAGCATCTTTAGAATGTGATGATCTAGCATCTTCATCTACATATGTAACTCTGGCCTGGCCTTCATTTCTCTTGTCTATTCTCCCTTAGCACTGAGGACATTCAAATTCCCTATGACCTTCTTCTCCACAGTGAAAAAATGTTCCACGGAAGCCTCCTCTTCTAGATCCTTGTCCTCTTCCTCTTCCTCTCTAATCTCTATTATTTTGATCATAGAAGCGATTGGAATTATTTCCTCTTTGATTCTAGCTACTACTGGCCTCATCCTTCTTTTTTAGATCTTCATTTCAGCCACCATATGACCATCCACCAAATTGCCCATTGTGGCCTCTTCCATTTTGTCTACTCTCAAACTTCTTGTTCATCTTTTCCTCTACTTTTAGGGAAAACTGGTATGCCTCCTCAATACTATTCATTCAAACCAGATTCAACTCCTCCTAAATGCTTGGACTTAACCCATTAAGGTATCAAGAAACTTTCTCCTTATCAGCTTCTACATGGCCTGTTTTGATGAGGAGTCGATAGAACTCCTCTGTATACTCTTGAACAGATCTTCCTTCTTACTTCAAACTTTGCATTTTCTTCAATAGGTAAAGCTCATAATCAACAAGAATGAAATTTTGCTTCAATTTATCCACCATCAGATCCCATCTTGTGATTTTATCTTTCCCTCTTCTATTTCACTCCAATTGAATCTCTTGCCACTAGATCTTCGCATGACCTTTCAGTCTGGCCTTCACAAATTTGACCCTATCAGGATCCTCAACATTTTCATACTCAAAATATTCCTCACATTCATTGATCTAGTTGATCAATTCTTCTAGGTTAAGCTTTTCAAAAAATGTTGGAACCTCAATCTTAGGTCTTTTCCCAATCTTGGAAATGGCTTGAAAAAGTCTTTCTTCCTCCTGGTTCACAATTTTGACTTCTCCTTCTTGATCTTCTTCTTAGGCTTCATCCTCACTTTCATATCTAACATTAGGATTCATTCCTCTATGAATCTCTTCTTGCAATACTCACACTTGTCTCTAGAGCACTCTAACCTCAGGTGTTACAACACTAGCTCTTCTGCCATGTTCCCTTCATGGAGGCATTTTCATGATGCATGCTAAAATTGTAACCATAGTCCTGGTGCAAACTACCTCATAGTCAGTGATTTGTTTACACACTCAAGAACTTCTTCTCTGATACCACTTGATGAAGGGTTCTCCCCTTAATACCACAAAAACATAATAGAAATAGAGAAACAACAACAATATGCAAGAACAAAAAATTGGCTTCTTATTATCTCCACAAATGTGGAATTACAAAATTTTAGAAGTACAATATGCAAAGCCACATGGGCATTCCCTTACAATATTTTGTAGGACAAAGCCTCGAATCAATACCTAGATCTACTACCCAGAACTTCCTAGACAACACTTCGGGCCTTCTTTATATAGGCAATTTCCACCGCCTGAGAAGGTTCCATAAATTTATCCCATAGGCTGACCAGACTTAGAATTATTTTATTTTACAATTTATTCCATCAAAGTCGGCTCAAAATAACTTTTGAAACCCAAACAAAAATTTTGAAGGAAAATGTCATGCCCCGCAAGGGAACTGGGGAAGAGAACAAAGATTCTCTTTGTTAAAGAAAACCTAAGTAATAATTTATGAAAAATTTTGAACTTTAAAAAGAATTATCTAATCAAAACTTAAACTTAGATTCCTTCCAAGGTTCCCTTTTCATTTAAATGCATGATTCATTCAAATCCATTAAGTAAACTAACAACAAGATTTATTTCTCAAAGCAAACTGCATCATATCTTTAAGAAATACAAAATATTTTCATTTCAACTTTCCATTTAAAAATCATCTATATTCCTAAATATCCTTTATGAACAATGTAAATTATAAAATTTATTCAACTCATTTGATACATTAAAATATACTACATTTGGTTTTTCAATAGCTTCACTTAAACAACAATAATGAAAGCATGTTACATAATTTGGAATGTTAGAAAAATCCTTTTCTTTTCCAACATACATCTTAAACATAAAGTTCACATTTCCCTTTTCCCTTCTTCCTAAGTCTACCCATTCCAATTACATCATTTTGAAATACATTATTGATTACATTGCATTCAACTCCTCATAAGAGGTAACAAGATTATGCATCATGAAATATAATCACAAGGCCTTCATTCTTCAAATCTGGTACATAAGCAAGCATGAATCTTCAAGCACTGTTTCTGCAAAAGATACCTCGATAAAAAATGTTTACCACCCAACCACATGGATACCTATAAGGCCCACTCCCCCGTGCTAGGAGATAAACACCAAGGTCCAAAAAGAAGGAATAGCTAGGCCAAACCTAGGGTTGGGTAATCTTTCCCAAAATAGCAAATGAAAAGAGAGTCAAAGTATAGATCTTTCCCAAAAGGTTCTAAGGCTTGGGTAGAAACTCTAAGCAACAACCTAAGTGAGTGTCATCGCATAGCGCTCACCCCTTGAGTTGTCCTGGTACTAGCCACTCTGGGCCTCGGCCCCCAAGTAGGCACATGCGGGATCGAATGCCTTTCGTACTGACAAGTGTCATTTGATCGTACCTACGCATAGGTACCTTCTCCCACTCCCATCCATAGCCTTTAATAGCGCTAATGGCATGGGTGAGGCACATTTAATCTTTTTAATGTTTTAACCCATTCCCATCAGTTTAATTAAATTTTCACTTGTTAAATAACTCTTCAGTCGGTTATCCTAGTTCTAGCCACTTTAGGGCCCCGGCCCCGCACTGAGAGCCACTCACTAGGTGTCGTTAGGTTTTCTACCCTCAACCCATACATCACAATTACAACATACACATAGTAGAAGCACATTGTAAACACATTTGAAAACTGCTACAAGGAATTGGAAATAATAGGATAGTTATATATGTTTAGAGAAATTAAGTACATTTAAGAATGTTTAAAATGTCTTGACTCTAAACCCTAAACTGCTCCTTACAAACATTCTATCTCAATAAAGGCATCTAAAAGTACTAAAAATAATCTCCACTAAACAAGGAATGAACAATCTTCAGGTTTATACAAAATTTCATTCTAAACCTAAAACCTGGCTAATCCTGAAAATTGACTAAGTCTGATTTAATTAAAAATCTAAAATTTAAAAGTTACAACTTAACTCCTAGGAACCTGAAACCTATTCCAATGGATTCGAAGGGTACCTAATCCCTTTATACAACTATAACTTAAAGTATAAGAAATTAAAGTATGTAAACTTATACTTTAATGTTATAATTGTATAAAGTCTGAATCCTATTTTCCTTGGTTTATACTGGACTGGTCGGTTGACACAGTATTGCTCGGTTGACACACTACCGACCTGGCCCGGTTAACACTAAACTGACCTGACTCAGTTAGCACACTACCGACCTAGCTTAGTTAACACACTATCGACCTAGCTCGGTTGACACATTACCGACCTAACTCGGTTGACACATTACCGACCTAACTCGGTTGACACATTACCGACCTACCTCGGTTAACACATTACCGACCTAACTCGGTTAACACATTACCGACCTAACTCGGTTAACACATTGCCGACCTAACTCGGTTAACACATTACCGACCTAACTCAGTTAACACATTACCGACCTAACTCGGTTAACACATTACCGACCTAGCTCGGTTAACACACTAAACCGACTGGAATTGCAGAGAACGACTGTCAACTTTGTCTTGCGGGTAAAACTAGGCGTTATGGGGACTAAGGTTACCTAATATGAGCATGAACCATTTGAGATAACCTAGTTTCCCTTCAGAAATGGCCCATCAATCCTCCCTATCTATCTAACAAATATATTCTAGATCTGGGAAAAGAAAGGTGGCACATAAATAGACATGAAACAGTAAGGTTGCAACAAAAGTTCTAAGATCTGGAAGCATTCATAATACATCCAATGATAGTAAAATACACTATCCTACAAGATCAAAACCACTTCTACCCTTCCAGGGAGGTTTCACCACAGTGAACATACAAACATTCGTAAAATAACTTTCCACAAACACATTTCAAATACATAGAAAATAAAACATATATATATAGATTTTGATTCTAAACAAAAAGGTAAACAATAAAAATCTTATCGAGTAATAGATCATTCATATACACAAGATAATAATACTACAATAATTCATATAAATATATTTTGCAGCCATAGCACAATATACAGAAACTTTTCCAGAAATCTAGATTTTACATTCATTCTACAAAACAAATCTACTTCTCAGGATGGATTCCAACCTGGAGTCCTGCAAAGACCAGTTGGAGAAGAAGGAAGATCAAACCCTCTCCAATGTTTCCAACACTCCTTTGAATCCCTTTGCTTGCAATCTTCCAGCCTCTACCCGTAACCATCCAAATGCCAAACTCACAGGATAAATTTTCTACAATAATAATAATAATCCTCTTCTCCCAACTCCCTTTACACAGGAAATCTTTCCTGTAAATAGAATGGAGGAGGTGGTTGCACAGGTAATCCAACCGGTGCAACCATCTCAACTATCCATCCATTAAAGAGATGGTTTTGAAAACTCATTCCCGAAAAGGGATAAATAAACTATAATCTAAGTCCCCAAATTTAATGATATTAAAATAAATATTATAATCTTAAAACAATTTATATAATTATTCAACTATGGTAATAGGATAATCCTATTTACCATACCACTAATTGATCTAATTATTTATTAATATAATAAATAATTACATGGTAATAATTATATATAAATATATGTATGCATATGCATATGTGTGCACCCATATGCCTATGTGTACATATACTATTATTATTATAAATATTATTACAAGCACAATATTATTATTATAAAACATATTATTATTTTTATTGCTATAGACTCTTTGTCGTTATTACTATTATAAAATAATACCATAAATAAGGTACATTATTATTAATGTTAAACATTAGAATAACATTATTATAAAATATATGGTTTATTCATACCTTAATCCCCATTTTAAAATATATATGCATATATTAAGTAGCCACTAACATAGGTTAGAATTTTACCACTATTATTTAAAACCTTTTATTATTAATATTTCCTTAGACATTAAAATACCATAAAATTAATCCTTATCATGGGTATTAAAACCACATGATTTAATTGCACTCAAAATTGCTCCTAATGAGATACGCTACTAAATCATACCCTCAAATGAACAATAATCTACATCCATGATCTACTAACAGAATTGAACATATCACGAAGGCAAGAACTAGCTACAAGATCCACAATTCCATCAACTACAAAACCACATAAGACATTTACACAAGGGACTGACTCGACACTTCCCACCTAAGGATAAAAGGATAAAAGGTGAAGTTTCTTCCTGTGGACCTGGTGATACCTCCATAACAACAACAACGATTGAGGATTTTGAGGGATCTCTCAGACCTGTGAAGCCAGTTGGAGATGACACCCGGTACCTGCAATCCTGCATCACCAAGAAGAGATACATATATATACATATGGAGATACAAATCAGATATATGCAAGCAGATGACCAGGATCGATACATCGTGTGGACCTCAACTAAGTGAGTAACTACGACTTCATCCTAGAGTCATGAAAAACACATCAGACACATCCATGAAACATAAAACATCATGATAGTGGTTAGATTCAAATAATTGGGTTAGATCCATATAAAAATAGATAATTTTCTAATCTCATAAACATGTAATTACTTACCATAAATGAGCATATTCATCATGTCATCATCCACAAAACATAAATGTAAATGTATAGTCTTGACCATAATAATAATAAAATGTCTAAATCAGAAAAGTCTAAGTATCATCATAGGAGAGGTATTACAGAAAATCATTTTCCATCATTTGAGGTGACCCGACTTCTGAAGACCATAAGTCATCGCCAGTTGACCTGATTGACTATTACAACCCCATTTTAGAAAGGCCATGAAGAACTCTACAAGCTTGACTTGCACAAGCACCCATCACCCAAATTTTTGACCTCATCTAGGGCCTCTAAAGCCTTCAAAACTGAGTTCAAAGTTTTTATACCCTGTCGTCAATACAAATTTTTTTCAATATCTCCAAAGCTAGACTTGATCTGTCAATGAAACTTTATTGGCAGGCTGATACAACTGAGATGAACCTCCACATGTGAAATTAGAACATTCTTAGATCATATGACCAACTTACTAAAAATAGCAAGTTTCCATAAATAGCAACTTTACACAAGATAGCCCTTATTGAATACAAAATCAGAAATGTTTTTGGATGATGCAAGATTTCTCTTACACCCAGGATGCTCCTGCATCACTTCTCCTTGATATTAAATAATCTAGTTTGCATTTCTATCAATGTCTCTTCTCCCCAAAATATCTATTTCTCAATATTGTATATTTTAATGATGATGTAACCTAGATATAATATTCCATTCGTTCTCTGTGATATTTCTATGAATATCTTCATTGTCTTCAATTTCAAAATCACTTTCTACAGTTGTTCTATGTTCAACATGCCAAGGATTGTTATTGAATGACTCCCAGTTTTCTATTATATAGTCATCGTAATGACCAATATCTCTTTCTATATTATGAAATGGTTTTTAGAGAAGTATATCTGACATAAACAGTTCAATCTAATAAGTCATGTGAAGGACTAGATACAAACCTAGAAAACACTTTGATAATTATTTCTCTTTATCTTGGCTCACATTTTTGTCTCTTCTTCTTTTAGGATTATATATTTTTGATCTAGCTACATAAATTAATGTAACACCTTCCATACATAACAGCCTTCTTTTATACCAATCAATAAAATATTTTTTTGTTCTTAATTATTATTTTCATTACTTACAGTCATAGATTTGAACACCTCACATGAAACATTTATATTAACAAATATTCTACTACTCTCCACTAAAGGAAGTTCTAATAAAATATGAAATGTTTCCTAACATCCAATGTCTCTTTTTATAACTATTCCAGTTAGAAGCCTTCTATATGCTCATGCAACTAAATCATGTAGGTTTTCCATGTTGGAGAGGCACATTAACATTTCATGGTACATTTCTGAGCTTTTCTCTCCTTTTTCTACATACTTGGAAATGTATTTAATTATTACATGTTTAGAAGGATTAGGTTCTCAATTTAGATTATATCTATAGAGAATATGTGAATTCCCTCTATCACTATTTATTGTTTTTTCAAATCTATTTTCAAGTGTTTCTATGTATTGATATAATTTTGACCCCCAAGTTTAATTTCCAAGGAGTATTATACATATTATGAATATAAACAAGTTCTTTCTTTAGTTTCATTTCTTTTTTTAAAAATATAATATAAATATAAATATTTGTTTTGATGAAATGATTACCCCCAAGCCATCATTCCCCTTTTCTTTTATAGGAATTCATCCTCCTTATAGATTGTGTGTCATTCTCTACACTTTAGGATCTCGTCATAGTCGGTTAAAATTTACCTGTACAAGCTATCTAATATTTTTGACACATGGATGATGTTGAAAATTTATAAATTCCTACAATATAAGATAATAAAAATAAATATATCAACTATATCATATTACAAATACATCTAAATATCTATAAATATGTCTCTATATTTCATTTATGGTGATTTTTCATAGGGTTCCATGCATAAAAAATAGAATGGAAATATCTTTCGACGCTATTTTGTTCCTCCTTATTCAAAAAATCAATATTTTCCATATTAGGTTCTTGTCAATACATATGAATCCATGCAAATGTGGGAAACCCTATAATGTCATTCATATCTATACCAAAATTATTTGACATTCATTCCCATTTCTATAATTTCTTTTATGAACATTGAGTGTCTCAAGTGCATATAATGTGCCACTATGTAAGAATATTCAACAAAATTTTGTCTCCTCCAATTCTAAGCTTCTCATGGAATAGTTGGCAATGATCTTGGAATTAGTGCATGCAAATTAGGCTAATATATATCTGTTGCACTCAATGTAAAAAATATTGTAGGAGAACCAATTTGATGAAGCATATCTATCAAATTTTCATAATATTTATCACAGTATGACTTTGTTCCCCTCAATATTATCCAAAATCAAATCAATTCATCAACCAAATTGGAGTGAGGCATATTTCCCATATGTTGGTATAACTCATTAAGGGTAATTGGCATATCTTTAAATAGTTTTTTTGAAAAGAGTGAGGATGAATTGTGTGCATGGTGTCTCAATATCATATTCATTATGAAATGTATGAATCATGGATGTTTCCCATAATGGTGATTCCTATACCACAATAGATGCTTCAAAAATTCATGAAGATGTACCCCCCACATCTATGATTTTAGCCAATTGATAGGATCACACTATTTTCCAAACTCTTTTTTTAGGGATAACATAGGTTCCTAACTCACTAACTCCCCAATCCCTTGATCAAGGTCTCACATGGTATATCTTGTCTCCTAAGGAATTCTCTCCATGTGCTCAATTAGAGTAAAACTACTCTCACTCTCTAGGTGAACTATCAATTTTTAAATCCACCTTACCTTCTCATGCTTACTTCCACCTAACCAAGTGTACTTAAACTCCTAAGAAAATGTATAATCTTTTAGGGCTATGGAGGTAATAAAATTCATCTCCTTAAATAGTTCTTGACACATTTTGTCCATATCTATCTATCTCTTCTTTATTGATCTCACCAAATTGCCAATGTTGGCCATGTAGCCCTTGAGACCCCAATTAGGTCTTTTATTCTGAGTTTTTAGGATTTCTTATGAAAATTCCCTAAAAAATTTTTAAAACTAATTTTGGGTTTTTAGGTCAATAAGGAAAACCTAAGAGATTTTGTGGGTATTGGGTCTTTATTCTATCATAAAGTAGCCTATCAAGAGTATGAAGGTTTGATGAGGTTTTTAAGAGCTTCTATTCACTCTTAGTTCACTAAAGGGAAATGATTTCTAAATTTATTGAATAAGGCTCTATCCCTTCACCAGGGCTCTATCTCATCTCAACACACATCTCCAATGTCTTGGGATCAACCTTCATAGTGACTCCTGCAAGTAACCTTACAATTCAACTCCTTGTTCCTAGTTGGGCAATGACTATCCTCACCTAGGGAAAGGTCACAAATATTCAAAAACTCATCTTCCTACATCCATCTTTCTTATGTACACTGTACATTGCCTCCACTCCCATGTCCCAAAAGGTCATGATGAACACACTGTGGGATTTTATGGGGAAGTCATTTTTTAAGATTGTTCCAATGTATAGGTCAATGAACTAGAAAGAACCAAAACAATAAACAAAGAACTGACAAAACTAATTAAAAAATCTCATTCATGTATATAATTGAAGTAAAACTACTAAAAATTCTAATAGTCTTAAAAAAAATAGTGATCTATTAATTTAAAATCTACTCATGCAAAGAATAAAAACTACTAATACTCTTCAACAAAATAGTAATCTATTCCATTAGACCCTACTCATGTAAAGAAATGGTATTTCTATGGCCTAACTGTCTATGGTAATGATTGATTGTTTATCCCATTAAATATAAAACTTGTCCAACCTCATGGTTCAAGATTTTTTAGGCTTGAATAGGTTTTTCCCTTGTGTATATTTGGTAAGGACCTCCTCTAGACCTAATTTCATCTTTCAGTCCCAATAGGACAAAAGTTGTCATGCAACTTTGTAAAATTGCAAAAGTTTTCATGACAACTTTTTAGCAACTTTATCCTACGTTGTCTCCCTCACTCTGAAACCAATAAAAACGTAATATAATTTTATAAAAATATTTACAAGAATCATTTAGGCTTATTTTAGCCATATACTATCATTTTGAGGTCTTTTTCAACCTTAGGATAGTTTCCCGTTAGTAGGAGTATACTAGCCCTTATGTACAAGTTGGCTCTCACTCCAAGATTAACTAAGCCAAACCAAACCTAACCTATTCAATTAACTTTAGCACATCACCTAGACTGTCATGGAGTTTTTATTACCTTCCTAACCTAGCTATGATCAATACAAGCCAAAATTGGATTAGAAGACTAGCCTATGTCTTAGGTCATCCTGTACCATTCTCCCCTAAACAAAATAGATTAAGGCCCATTTGAAGGAATCAAGTTAAGATCTATTCCCAACTTGTGAAACTCTATTCTAGGGACCTATCTAGCCTCTTAATCTTCCTTTCCTTTCCATTTTATGAGGTATTCCATGTATACTTTATGCCTTGTCTTCTTAGCAATTTCTGAGTTTAAGATCTTCCCTTCCCATTGTCTTTGTGTGACTAGAAACTTCAAAGTTTCTACATCTTCTAAAACCTCATATTATCCATGACACTCTACTTAGATTGGTCCTTTGCATGACACCAAATATGCAGCATTAAACACCAGAGTGGGTCCTATGTCTATAAGAAACTCCACCTTATAGGCATTCACCCATATTTTTCTAAGATGGCACAAGGGCCTATTCTTCTCACATGGAGCTTGTTAGCGACCCCATTTTGAAAAATCTCTTTTTTCAAGTGAACCATCACTAGATCCCCAAATTGGAGCTGAATATCCATCTTCTTGAAATCAATTTTGTGTTTGGTATTTGTGGTACTATCCTTAGGGGCTTGTTTGATTGAGTCATGTACTTCCTTCATGGACTAAGAAAATTCCTCTCCATAACCACTCCTAATTGTTGTATCTCATAAATCTCTGAGCTCATGGATGCCTCTTGGATGAATCTTATAGACTACTTGAAAGGGACTTCTACTAGTGGTTCTATTTATGGTTTCATTATAAGAAAATTCTACTTGAGCAATGACTTGGTCCCATGTTTGACCATATTCCTTGGTAAGACATCTTACAAGATTTTCCAAACTCCTATTAATAACCTCGATCCATCCATCTATTTGGGGATGATATGTAGACTCTAAAGAAAGATTGGTGCCAAGCCTCTACCATAAGGTCTTCCAAAATTAACTCATGAATTTGGACTTTCTCTCTAACACAAAACTCAAGGGTAGACTATGTATCCATGGAACAAAGTGGGTGATTTTTCTAAATATTTTTACAATCACAAATATACTATCAAAACCTTGTTTTGTCTTTGGAAACCCCCAAAAAAACTCCATACTAAGACACTCATAACCTTTGGTCTATTAGGGATTGGAAAGGGTTGACACAATCCTAAATTTGGTGAAGTGCCCTTAGCGTTTTGACATAAAATACAAGTTTTCACATACCTCTTGATGTTTTTGTTCATATTGGACCATAATAGTGTCTTTTAACCAATTCTAAGATTTTATGAACAACAAAATATCCACAAAATAATCCATTTTGATTTCCATGGGTTAGGTTCTCTCTCATTGAACATCTACACACACAAAGTTTCCCTCCCCCCAAAAAAAGACCTTATTGAAGAGTGTAATAATAATACTTGCTGTGGAAATGATTTTGAAAATATTTGCATACCTTGTAAGTAGTTGATAAGTCTTCATGCTCTATGTAAAGTTCCTTGGAACTATCTATAATAATGCTCCTTAATTGCACTTCTTGGACTATTAAAAGTCTTCTAGTCTAAGCATCTTCCAATTTCTTTTTCTTCCCTTTCTTATGCCTGATTGTGAATGTGTAGGATTGGATATACTCTAATCACTTCATATTTTTTTGGCTTAGCTTGTCTTGTAAGTTGAGAAACGTTAAAGCCTAATTATTCATATATACTAAAGATTCTTTAGGGAGAAAATAGTGCCTCCATTTTGTGAAGGCTTGAACCAATGCATACAACTCCAAATCATATGAGGAGTACTTTTTTTTTACATCACTTAACTTTTCACTATAGAAGGCCACTAGTTTTTCTTCCTAAATTAGGAGTGCTCCCTAAGCAAAATTGTTGGAATTATTGGAGATTTCCCAGCAAGCTAGTGTTGAATGTATGTTTGTCATTGATGAAAAAATATGGTAAGCAACATGCATTGTAGTTATATGTAGAGAGCTTTGAACATATATTGTTTGGATATGTTATCATCATGATATCATAGACACAGAGGTTGATTCTAAGTGCAGTCATTTGTGCAGTTGTTTGTATCAGTAGTGTTCCTGATAGTGTTATAGGTAGAGTTCTATATGTGATGCTTAGTATGGTTATGTTGGATCCTTGTACATTTATATTTGTGTTGTAGACATATTTTTAGAGCTATGTTCATGAACACAGAGTTATTTTTGTAGTACAAGTTGAGTTATGATGTTTCTATTTACCATTTATAGTTTCCTAAGATTATTTGTTGGAGTCGATAGTGTTTATATTGTTTCAACAGTTGCGCCTATCATTATGACATGTGTGTTTAGTTATGAGTTAAGCATGTTTGGTTAAGAGAGTATAATATATTTCATCTTGAGAATAAATTTTTAGTTAATTTTGTGGAGATGACAGTGTGAAGTGATGCATCTACTCATATTGAGTTGCACGGTCCTTTTTCTGTTGCATGCTTGGTTTACCCATTGGAGATATTGTTGGAGAGTTTTAGTTTTTCTCTAATATGATTTCAAGATGGTTATAACAAGATGACTAGATGAACAAAATGACAACACATTTGTAGTGCATTAGTTTTGAGATTTTTGAACTAGCTACTCAAGATGTTTAGATTTCATCTCTAAAGAATATTGAAAAATATGATGCAACTATTAAAAAAAAGTAAATGTTCACTCAAAATGAGATTGCAAAAGAAGCCCTTATGAGTACCCTATTTGACAATGAGTGTTCAGAGATCAAGAAAGTAGATAAAGCCTACAAAATATGGAAGTATCTAGAGGACATGTTTGAAGGAGATATCCAATCCAAGAATGCATGAAGAAAAACATGGAAGAAAAGATACAATACTTTGGAGATGCTACCTGAAGATAACATCAAATCCTACAATCAAAGAATTAGTGAAGCAGTTGCAGAAATCAGGAATAATGGTGGAATTTTTTTGGAAGAAGATGTAATGGATAAATTGATGACTACTCATATAAAATAATATTAGAGCAACATAAAAATCCTAGATGAGACTATGTAGTTTTCAAAATATTTCAAAAGATAGACCTTAATCAACAAGATTTCAGCATTCGAGATATCAAGATTGAAGACAGAGCCTAAAAATGAAACAACATTCAAAGCCTTAGTCCATGGTAAGAAATCCTTGAACACTTTTGGTAATTTTGATGATATGAAGATGATGATAAAGAACTAGATGAATTCATTTCTATGATTGCTAAGAAAGAAAGAAAAGGAAAAGGAAAATATGAAGGTTAGTTACCATTTAAATTATTTTCATGCAACAACATTGGTCATTTTGCATCTAAGTTTCCTGCAAGAGTCAACAAGTATAAAACTAATTTCAAGCCTAAGTATACAAAAGAATGTTACTATGCTGGAGATGGAGTATCCGATGAAGATTCAAGAGAAGATAAGATTGGATTTATTGCAATTGAAGACATGGAAAAAATATTTGATGAAATGGATATTGAAGATGAAAAGAAAGCACAAGAGCTAGCACTGAATTCAAAAGTAGACATGAGGATGGACTGGATCATTGACAGTGGCTATTCACATCACATGATAGGAGACAAAGATATATGTGTACATCTAGATAAGTATAAAGGTGACATGGCTAGATTTGGAGGCAACACTCCTAAAACTATCATAGGTAGAGGAGCTATCACTTTGGATGGAAAGAGTAACACTGATGATGTTCTATATGTTGATGGCTTAACATAGTAAGTGTTGGATAGTTTCTTGGCAAAGGATATTAGTTGGAATTCAAAAAAAATAAGTGCACCATTAATAACAAAGGAGTAATGATTACATCAGGTTCAAATATAGAAGCTAACATTTTTTTAGCTTAATTCTAAAGCAAGTTATTTTGTTGCTAAAGTAGATGATAGTTGGTTATGGCAAAAAATACTATGTCACATCAACCTTGACAATATAGTAAAGATAAGAAATGTAAAGGGATTAACAGACCTCCCTACTATTGAAAAACTAGTTGATATAATATGCAGGGAATGTGTGAAGGGAAAACATGTAAGGAATTCATTCAGAAGTAAGCATAATTCAATAGAGAACAAATTGGATCTAGTGCATACAAACTTATGTGCACCAACTCAAACAAGATCATACTATGGTCAAAGGTACATAAATTTTTTTGTTGTTGATTATTTTAGAATGATGTGGGTTGTGTTCTTAAGAGATAAATATTAAGCATTTGAGAAGTTCAAGATATTTAAAGTTAAAGTGGAAAATGAGTCTGGATTAAAGATAAAATGTATGAGATTAGATAGGGGAGGAGAATTCATCTCTAATAGATTTTATGTTTATTACAAATAACATGGGATAAAGAGATAGCTAAGTGCACATAGAACACCTCAGCAAAATGGAATTGTAGAAAGAAGAAATAGGATCATACTTGACACAGCATGTACTATCAGGATTGAAGGAAAAGTTGCACACACATATTGGAGAGATGCAATCAATGCTATAGTCTATACTATCAATATAATTCAATTAAGGCCAGACATAGATAAGACACCTTATGAGCTATGGTTTTGGAATGTCCCTACAATAAAATAATTCAAAATCTTTGGAGGCAAGTGTTATATCAAAAGAGATGAATAAATTTTTCTTGGTTACTCTACTAAAATAAAAGCTTATAGATGTTTTAACTTAAGATTGAAGAAAACCATTCAAAGTGAGCATGTAAAGATTCATGACAAGTTTATGAATCAAGAGAGATATCATGATTATGCACCTATGATTGAAGAAGAACCTAGACCTACCAATAAAGAAGTAGTTGTTGAAGAAATGTTTGATAGCATTGACGTATTATTCAATGAACCTAAAACAAGTGAAGAAGAATCATAGAAGACAGATGAGAGAGTCCCACCTAATATTCCAAAATTTATATCTAGATACCATTCAAAAGAAGATATCATTGGAGATCATAATAGAAAAGTCATCACGAGATCAAAACCAAAAACAATCAATGAAGCAATATGTTTACTTTCATAGATTGAACCATTATGCGTTGAAGATGCTTGAAATGATCCAGATTTGCATGAAGAAATGAAAGAAGACTTAGATCAAATAGTTAAGAATGATACATGGGAACTAGTCCCTAGGCCTAGTGATAAAAATATTATCAGAACCAAGTGGATATTAAGAAACAAGATGAATGAAGATGGAATAGTAGTAAGAAACAAAGAAAGACTAGTATGTAAAGCATATGCATAGAGAGAAGGAATTGATTACTCTGATACATTTTCTACTATAAGTAGATTGGAAGCCATAAAGTTGTTTCTAGCCTATGCAACATTCAAAGACTTTAAAGTATATTAGATGGATTTCAAGTCAACATTCTTGAATGGAGAGTTGAAGGAAGAAGTCTACATAGAGTGGCCTGATGGATTTAGTTTATCAGACAAACCAGATATGGTATGCAGATTAAAGAAAGCCCTATATGGACTTAAGAAAGCCCCTAGAGCATGGTATGAAAGAATATATGGTTACTTAACAAAGATCAGATTCAATAAAGGAGCAACATATTGTAACTTATTCATAAGAGAGACACCTGATGGATTATTACTAGTTGCTATTTTTGTTGATGACATTGTTTTTGGTGGTAATGACAAGCTTAGTGAAGATTTTGCTAAAGAAATGTTGAGCCAATTTAAAATGAGAATGATTGGACCTATCAAGTACTTTTTGGGATTAAATGTACAATAGATAGACAAAGGTATTTTCATTAATCAATCTAAGTATGTGAAAGAAATATTAAAGAAGTTCAAGATGGATGATCTCAAGCGAGTAAGTACCCCCATGATAATAGGAAGCAAGCTTTAAAAAGATGATGATTCTACAATAGTAGACAAGACCCTATATAGGTCTATGGTTGGTAAACTCATATATCTTACTCCATCTAGACTAGATATTTCTAATGCTGTTGGTATTTTTGAAAGATTTGTAGTAGAATCTAAACAAAGTCATCTTATGGAAGTAAAGACAATATTCAGATATTTTAAAGGAACTATAGACCATGGTTTATGATATCCTAATATGGAGAATGTAGAACTTCATATGTATATAGAAGCAGATTAGATAGGTTTCATTGATGATAGAAAGAGCACCTCAGGAGGAGTAGTATTTCTTGGAGATAGAATAGTTACTTGGACAAGCAAGAATAAGAATTGTAGTTCTCAGTCCATAGTAGAAGAAGAGTATGTAGCAGCACCATTAAATTGCTCTACAATTATGTGGATCAAGTAGATGATAAAGGATTTTGGAATCCAGATTGATTATCTTATTGTTATTCATTATGAAAACACTAGAACTATCAATATGTCAAAGAACCTTATGATGAATGCAAAGACAAAACACATTGAGATAAAAATATCACTTCCTAAAAGAAAAAGTTGTAGAGAAAGAAGTAAAATTGGATTATGTGCACACAAAATAATAGTTAGCATACATATCACAAAGCCTTTTCCAAAGGTTACATTTGCGTAACTTAGGGAGGAATTGGGAGTAATTCCCTTCTCTAGATCTGATTAGATTTTTAAGTAGTGCATCAATCCTCAAAGACTGATGAATGGTTGACTACTCTACTTCAGGAGTACTACCTATGCTTAATTATTTTTGGTGCCCTTTTCCATTGATGTCAAAGGGGGATTATATAGTCATGAAAAAAAAATAGTTGATCTATTCTAAGGAGGATTATGAAGTAAGGGGGAGTATATAGCCAGATAATAAAGCACCAAAAATTCAGATCATGCAATAGTTGGAGAATTCCTCCTTGGGAATTTTGTTGAGTGAGGAAATGGAGAATTAAAATAATTGTACATTTGGATTGGTGGTGTTTTTCATTCCATATGTTTCCATTAATGCCAAAGGGGGAGATTGTTGGATATTTTCTAGAAAGCCAGTCTTGACTATATTTTTTTCATTGATGACAACATATGGTAAGAAATGTGTGTTGTATTTCTATGTAGAGAGCCTTGAACATATTTTGTATGGATATGTTATCATCATGATATCATAGATGTAGAGCTTAATTCTGAGTGTAGTCAATTATGAAATTATTTGTATTAGTAGTGTTCCTGATAGTGTTATAGGAAGAGTTCTATATGTGATTCTTAGTATGGTTAGGTTGGAGCCTTGCACATTTATATTTGTGTTTTGGACATGTTTTTAGAGTGATGTTGATGAATGTAGAGTTATTTATGTAGTAAAAGTTCAATTATGATGTTTATATTCACCAGTTATAGTTTCCTAAGATTATTAATTGGAGCCAACAGTGTTTATATTGTTTCAGAAGTTGTGCTTATCATTATGGTATGTGTAAGAATTTTGATATCACTCTGATACCATGTAAGAATTTTCCTAAGGTAAAGAATAAAAGCCAAGATATAGAAGCTCAAGAGATAGCACAAGAGAGACAAAATATGATATGATCAACTGATCAAATAATGAACAATAGATTGAATTGATTGATTATACAATGTAGGAATTCCTTAATATATAGGAAATGCATGATATCTAGAAGATATGCAAGTGATAAGATCACAACTAGACATGGTGGAATCACATGACCACCAAAGGTGGATCATCCTCCATTGTACATCAAATTATGTGCAACATGTCCAACAATGAGAGGATGATAATGTGATAAGAGCACTAAATGTGGATCTCACACACAAAGAGGTATGTGAAGACAACTATGACCACCTAAAGTGGAGATTCTCCTAACCACATGCTAAAAAGAAATGCAAACTCCTAGGTGGCTCAAATATAACTAATTATGCAAATGCATTATCCCAAGTAAACTTAAGTAAAGTGTAATTAGTAAATATTTAATTACACCAACAACCCCCCTTAAATGAAACTTAGGGGAATGCACTTAAGCTCACAATGCAAGATGGGTCTCAGGTACTAGGCCATGTTAGGAACCCATGTACAATATGCAAGAGCAATAGATAATGCAATCTCTCATAAAGTGGACAAAGAGGGAAAACCTCATGGGAAAAACCATCCCCCAAAAAGAGAGATGAATAAAATAATAGAATATGAGAGGGAAGACCTCATGTGAGGAAAATATCCCCCCCATAAGATAGAAGTAGAGGAAGAGAGACCAAATAGTCCCCCCTCAATGTAGAATGAACACCAATGGTAGATGCTCCAAGCTCGATGTAGAAACCACTCCATGAGTGTAGAACAAAATTCCTCCCCTTAGGAAGAAACAAGACCAAAGGTGAATATCTGAATCCTCCTCCCCAATCTATAGGAAGAAACCTCAAAAAATATGGAATCTCTAAAACCTGGTCAAGTGTCCCCATGTCAAAGCTAAAAGGTGCCTCCTCCAAATCATGTGTACTAAGCCACTCTGCTGAAAAAGATAAATCAAGATCAACTAAGGATGAATGTAGAACATGTACCAAAGACCCAAGTATCTCCTCTGAAGAGAAAGTGATCTCCTCCAACTGCTCTATCAAAGTATCCACAATCATGTCACCCTCGAAAGAATGATCAAGTAGAGAATGAATATGAGGGTCAGCATGTTCCCTCACAATGATTGAAGAAGGATCATCTTCACCAAAGAGAAGATGAATATCATCAATGAAGTCTCCCAAATCTGAAATATAGGACTCCACAAACAAACCCACAATGTTTGTTAAGTAGTCATCCCATGGAGCCAAGTCTGGAAGACAATGAATATCTTGTTGCACTGAAGCACCTGAATCCATGGCTGTGTGAATGAAAACATCATCAGGAGCAAGAGTAGAAGTAGGCTCAATAGGAGGAGATGAAATAGAAGGCTCAAGAACTTGATCATGAGTGAGAATACCCAAGTTCAAGTAGCCAAAACTCTCCTCAAAATCTGAATCATCATTGTAATCATCATATGCTGAAGACTCACTATCTGAAGAATCACTGTCATCAAGAAGAACAAAATTAGAAAAGGAGTACAACCAAGAAGAGTGATCCACTATCCCGGTAGCAATAACTACTCCACTCTCCAAGTCCTTGATAAAAAATGAATCAGGTGTAAATTCCATAGTCTTCTTTGTAGCACCATTTGTGATTTGATAGATAGAAAGAAGGTTATTGGTCAAGTGCGGAACACATAACACATCATTGAAGTGTCCATCCCGAACATCAATACTTCCTTTCCCAATCACATTCATGTAAGTGGGATTTCCCATCAAAATAGGTGGACCTTTGCGAGGCTCAAATGATGAAAACATGGACTATGAAGAAGGCATATGATGAGAAACCCTTGAATCTAGAAGCCATCTACCTGAATTAGGAATTGAAGAAGCATACAAAGCTTGTCCTTTTTGAGTGACAAATGCATGACCCTTTCCTTTATCTTTTTTTGAATTTGGTGAAGAAGAGGTTGAGGTAGACATCCTAGAAGGAAATTTGATGTTGTTCTTGGAAAGATGATTCTTCAATTCATCAATGTCCTTCTTATAACAAAAGTGTTCTTCATGTCCATCCTTTTTGCAATATGTACAAAACCACTTCTCCTTCTTTGAAGATTCACCCTTTGGAGGTGATGTAGAAGTGTCATGTTGTGTGGAAGTTGATGTTGTGCCTTCTTGTTGAGACTTAGACTTCCAATTCTTCTTCTTCTTTTGACTTTGATTGCCTTGACTCTCATGATTAGCCACCAATGGCTTTGAAGTTGAAGACTTGAGAATCCCCATACTCAACAATTTTTCTTGTTCTAAGACCAACATCTCTAAAAATGACTCAAATGAAGGCTTAATGAAGGCACTACCCATGGTCAACTCGTGAGTATTATAACTTGAAACAAAAGCTCCATATTCAGGAGGAAGATGTTTCAACAAGTGACTAACCAACTTCGCATCCTTTATGGGATTACCACAATCATCAAGTTGTTCTCTATAGGCATTAACTTTGTTGAGATAATCTTGGATTGTGTCAAATTTCTTGGGCTCTAGTTTGAGGAGATCAGTCTCAATTGTGAATCCCATTTCCTCATCCACTTTACCAAACAATTCTTCAAGTTTATCCCAAGCATCTTTAGCATCTTTTAAGGTTTTGATGTGATACATGATAGCTATAGAAATATTCTCTCTCAACACTCCTAAAGCTTTATAATTTTTCGATGACCATTTAGTTATTGCAGCAGTATCATCATTAGTAGGTTTTTTAATTGTACCATCCACATAAGGATTTAAACCTTGAACCATTAACTTGCTCCAAACAGTATCTTTCCATGTAGCATAGTTATGTGGAGTTAATTTTTCAATAGAACCCATGATGCAAAATGAAAAGAGAGAGACATCAACACACAAGACACCCCCCTAATTCACTCAATCAAAGAATCCCCTCCCAAAATGATGATTTTGGCACTTTATAACTAGTGCATGTACAATTGCCACTTTACAAAATGGATCAAAGTGGACTTTTGATTTTGATGATTACAACAAAAAATATGAAGCTATGGTAGACTCAAACAAATAAGACACAAGATCTCTCAAGGATCTAACAAATTACAAGTGCCAAAAATAGGCCAAAATAGACCAAATTCTGAAATTACTATGTCTACTCATAATTTTTCCAAACTGATACCAGATCTGGAAAGTAGACAAAAAATCATGAACTTTCAAAAAAAAATAGCACTTGAAAATGTGTCCATATGAGCCTGAATGAAGCCTCTAAAGTTGTAAAAATTGGGATTTGCAATTTTCAGAAAACATTAGAAACAGAGACCAGAAATCACCTGCACCATTATGTAGATTGTGAAATTCTACCCTAAAACAAAAAGAATTTCTTTGAAAAAGGAGTCCAAATGACTGAGATATCAATGTTTGAAAATCGCCTCTAAAATTATTTTTTCTGAATCACCGTCGTCAAACTTTGAAAATTCAAATGGCTCTAGATTTTGCTTCAGATATCTGATTTGGATGGAACAAAATTTGATTTATGGGTTTTTGGACCTCCTCAATGTGATGCCAACCTCTGATTTGCACCAACAAGCTCCAATATTGACCTACAAAACAAATCTCTCCAAATAGGCTATACAATGAAACTCCTATGGCTCTGATACCATGTAAGAATTTGGATATCACTCTGATACCATGCAATAATTTTCCTAAGGAAAAGAATAAAAGCCAAGATCTAGAAGCTCAAGAGATAGCACAAGAGAGACAAAATATGATATGATCAACTGATCAAATAATGAACAATAGATTGAATTGATTGATTATACAATGTAGGAATGCCTCAATATATAGGCAATGCATGATATCTAGAAGATATGCAAGTGATAAGATCACAACTAGACATGGTGGAATCACATGACCACCAAAGGTGGATCATCCTCCATTATACATCAAAGTATGTGCGACATGTGCAAAAATGAGAGGATGATAATGTGATAAGAGCACTAAATGTGGATCTCACACACAAAGAGGTATTTGAAGACAACTATGACCACCTAAAGTGGAGATTCTCCTAACCATGTGCTAAAAAGAAATACAAACACCTAGGTGGCTCAAAGATAACTAATTATGCAAATGCATTATCCTAAGTAAACTTAAGTAAAGTGTAATTAGTAAATATTTAATTACACCAAAACCACCCCTTAAGTGCAACATAGGGGAATGCACTTAAGATCACAATGCAAGATGGGTGTCAGCTACTACGCCATGTTAGGTACCCATGTAGAATATGCAAGAGCAATAGATAATGCAATCTCTCATAAAGTGGACAAAGAGGGAAAACCTCATTGGAAAAACCCTCCCCCAGAAAGAGAGATGAATACAATAATAGAATATGAGAGAGAAGACCTCATGTGAGGAAAATATCCCCCCCATAAGATAGAAGTAGAGGAACAGAGACCAAATAGACCCCCTCAATGTAGAATGAACACCAATGGTAGATGCTCCAGGCTTGATGTAGAAACTACTCCATGAGTTTAGAACAACATTCCTCCCTTTAGGAAGAAACAAGACCAAAGGTGAATATATGAATCCTCCTCCCCAATCTATAGGAAAAAACCTCAAAAAATATGGAATCTCTGAAACCTACTCTGTTGGAAATATTCAGGAATTAACCAAGTTACTAAGAGGGGAGGGGTGAATCAGTAACTCCAAATTTTCTTTTAATTACAGATGTATTTACTTTATCCTTTTGCATATAGAAAGCATGAAACTTAAAAGCATTCACAACAATGACACATAGATTTGGTTACCCATAAACCTTCCAAAAAGAAAGTAAAACTGGGGTGGGGATGAAACCCACAAAGCTTTAGTACTGCAGAATAAAGTTGGCCAGTTAAGGCTTACAATTTGATCACTTCTGATGATCTGCCCTGCTAGGAGCAATAAGGATTGCTAAATCCACCCTGTTAAAGGATTTACAAACATACAATGAAGTATCCACTCGGTAAAGAGATTTTACAAAAGACTATTAAGTCTACCTGGTTAAAGGATTTTAGTACTGATTCACCTGTTAGGATGAAACAGTAGATCTCTTGCTTTGCAACTGGATTGCTGATTGAGATTCGCTGATGTACTGATCACCTTCTATGATGAATTTGTCTTTGTTGTTCCTTATACTGCTGTAGCCCTTTGTAATTCGCTTATCTCTACCTTTCTTTCTTTTTCACATTCATACTCATTTTATTACATCTTGACATTTTTACAACATTGTTTATATACAAGTCTAAACAATTAATTACAATTACAATTACAAAGTTGGCTTGAAAAATAAACATAAGTGCCACTAAGTCAGCCCAAGTATGGTTACATGGTTCCTGCAAACTAACTCGGTGACTTTCTGATACTCGGCGTCCACTGCATTACTCGGCATCATCATGCACTCGGTAGAAGTGAAGACACGGTTCATACTAACCACTTGGTAGGTTTTGAACTCAGTAAATACTGGTGACTCGGTAGACATAATGTTACTCGGTTTACACTGTCCTACTCGGTTTGCACTATCTTGTTCGGTTTGCACTGTCTTGCTCAGTTTGCACTGTCTTGCTCGGTTTGCACTGTTCTGCTCAGTTTGCACTGTTCTGCTCGGTTTGCACTATTCTGCTCGATTTGCACTGTCTTGCTCGATTTTCACTATTCTACTCGGTTTGCACTATCTTGCTCAGTTTGCACTATTCTGCTCGATTTGCACTATCTTGCTTGGTTTGCACTGTTCTGCTCGGTTTGCACTGTTCTTCTTGGTTTGCACTCAGAATGCAAATAAGTGTTGTCACTAGTGGCAATTCTACTTAATGCCAACATGCTCAAGTGTCCCCATGTCAAAGCTAAAAGGTGCCTCCTCCAAATCATGTGTACTAAGCCACTCTTCTGAAAAAGACAAATCAGGATCAACTGAGGATGAATGTAGAACATGTACCAAAGACCCAAGTATCTCCTCTACAGAGTAAGTGACCTCCTCCAACTGCTGTATCAAAGTATCCACAATCATGTCACCCTTGAAAGAATGATCAAGTAGAGAATGAATATGAGGGTCAGCATGTTCCCTCACAAAAACTGAAGAAGGATCATCTTCACCAAAGAGAAGATGAATATTATCAATGAAGTCTCCCAAATCTAAAATGTAGGACTCCACAAACAAACTTGCAATGTCTGCTAAGTAGTCATCCCATGGAACCAATTCTGGAAGATAATGAATATCTTGCTGCATTGAAGCACCTGAATCCATGGCTTTGTGAATGCAAACATCATCAGGAGCAAGAGTAGAAGTAGGCTCAATAGGAGGAGATGAAATAGAAGGCTCAATAACTTGATCGTGAGTGAGAATACCAAAGTTCAAGTAGCCAAAACTCTCCTCAAAATCTAAATCATCATATGCTAAAGACTCACTGTCTAAAGAATCACTATCATCAAGAGGAAAAAAATTGGCAAAGGAGTACAACCAAGAAGAGTGATCCACTATCCTAGTAGCAATAACTGCTCCACTCTCCAAGTCCTTGATAAAAATTGAATTAGGTGTAAATTCCATAGTCTTCTTTGTAGCACCATTTGTGATTTGATAGATAGAAAGAAGGTTATTGGTCAAGTCTGGAACACACAACACATCATTGAAGTGTCCATCCCGAACATCAATACTTCCTTTCCTAATCACATTCATGTAAGTGTGATTGCCCATGAAAATAGGTGGACCTTTGCGAGGCTCAAATGATGAAAACATGGACTATGAAGAAGCCATATGATGTGAAGCCCCTGAATCTAGAGGCCATCTACTTGAATTAGGACTTGAAGAAGCATACAAAGCTTTTCCTTTTTGAGTGACAAATGCATGACCCTTTCCTTTATATTTTTATGAATTTGGTGAAGAAGAGGTTGAGGTAGACATCCTGGAAGGCAATTTGATGTTGTTCTTGGCAAGATGATTCTTCAATTCATCAATGTCCTTCTTATAACAAAAGTGTTCATGTCCATCCTTTTTGCAATATGTACAAAACCACGTCTCCTTCTTTGAAGATTCACCCTTTGGAGGTGATGTAGAAGTGTCATGTGTGTGGAAGTTGATGTTGTGCCTTCTTGTTGAGACTTAGACTTCCAATTCTTCTTCTTCTTTTAACTTTGATTTCCTTGACTCTCATGATTAGCCACCAATGCCTTGGAAGTTTAAGACTTGAGAATCCCCATACTCAACAATTTTTCTTGTTCTAAGACCAACATCTCTGAAAATGACTCAAATGAAGGCTTAATGAAGGCACTACCCATGGTCAACTTGTGAGTATTATATCTTGAAACAAAAGCTCCATATTCAGGAGGAAGATGTTTCAACAAGTGACTAACCAACTTCACATCCTTTATGGGATTACCACAATCATCAAGTTCTGCTCTATAGTCATTAACTTTGTTGAGATAATCTTGGATTGTGTCAAAATTCCTAGGCTCTAGTTTGAGGAGATGAAATCTCAATTGTGAATCCCATTTCCTTATCCACTTTACCAAACAATTCTTCATGTTTATCCCAACAATCTTTAGAATCTTTTATGTTTTTGATGTGATACATGATAGTTGTAGAAATATTCTCTCTCAACACTCCTAAAGCTTTATAATTTTTGGATGACCATTTAGTTATTGCAGCAGTATCATCGTTAGCAGGTTTTTTAATTGTACCATCCACATAAGGATTTAAACCTTGAACCATTAACTTGCTCCATACATTATCTTTCCATGTAGCATAGTTATGTGGAGTTAATTTTGCAATAGAACCCATGATGAAAAATGAAAAGAGCACAAAAAAGAGAGAGACACCAACACACAAGACACCCCCCAATCCACTCAATCTAAGAACCCCACCCCAAAAAATGATGATTTTGGCACTTCATAAGTAGTGCGTGTACAATTGCCACTTGACAAAAATGGATCAAAGTGGACTTTTGATTTTGATGATTACAACAAAAAATATGAAGCTATGGTAGACTCAAACAAATAAGACACAAGGTCTCTCAAGGATCTAACAAATTACAAGTGCCAAAAATAGGCCAAAATAGACCAAATTCTAAAAGTACTATGTCTACTCAAAATTTTTCCAAACTGATACCAGATCTAGAAAGTAGACAAAAAATCATGAACTTTCAAAAAAAAAATAGCACCTGAAAATGTGTCCATATGAGCCTGAATGAAGCCTCTAAAGTTGTAAAAATTGGGATTTGCAATTTTTAGAAAAGATTAGAAATAGAGACTAGAAATCACCTACACCATTGTGTAGATTGTGAAATTCAACCCTAAAACAAAAAAAATTCCTCTGAAAAAGGAGTTCGGATGACTGAGTTATCACTGTTTGAAAATCACCTCTGAAATATTTTTTTTTGAATTGCCGCCGCCGAACCTTGAAAATTCAAATGGCTCTAGATTTTGCTTCAGATGTCTGATTTAGATGAAACAAAATTTGATTTATGGTTTTTTGGACCTCCTCAATGTGATGCCAACCTTTGATTTGCACCAGCAAGCTCCAATCTTGACCTGCAATAAAAATCTCTCCAAATAGGCTATACAATGAAACTCCTATGGCTCTGATACCATGTAAGAATTTTGATATCACTTTGATACCATGTAAGAATTTTCCTAAGGTAAAGAATAAAAGCCAAGATCTAGAAGCTTAAGAGATAGTACAAGAGAGACAAAATATGATATGATCAACTGATCAAATAATGAACAATAGATTGAATTGATTGATTATACAATGTAGGAATGCTTCAATATATAGGCAATGCATGATATCTAGAAGATATGCAAGTGATAAGATCACAACTAGACATGGTGGAATCACATGACCACCAAAGGTGGATCATCCTCCATTGTACATCAATGTATGTGCGACATGTGCAACAATGAGAGGATGATAATGTGATAAGAGAACTAAAGGTGGATCTCACACACAGAGGTGTGTGAAGACAACTATGACCCCCTAAAGTGGAGATTCTCCTAACCATGTGCTAAAGAGAAATGAAAACTCCTAGGTGGCTCAAAGACAACTAATTATGCAAATGCATTATCCTAAGTAAATTTAAGTAAAGTGTAATTAGTAAATATTTAATTACACCAATAGTATGTGTGTTTGGTTTAAAGTTTTTTTATGAATTAAGAATTTTTGGTTAAGAGAGCATAATGTATTTCATCTTGAGAATAAAGTTTCTATCCTTTTTGTGTTGCATGCTTGGTTTAGCCATTGGAGATATTGTTGGAGAGTTTTAGTGTTTCTCTAATATGATTTCAAGAAGGTTCTAATAGGACAAATTGATTATATCTTTTGGAGAAGACTAGATATAGTTGAGTATTTATGATCGCTTGGTATTGAGAGATAAACAAAAAATGAAGTGAAGAAAAGAGCACAGAAGAAAGTGCTAAGTATTGGGTGAGTAAAGATCTATGTGAAGAATTAGAGAGTACATGCTATACATTGGAAATAATCAAGATGGAAGGTCTATTTCATAGGTTACCAAGATCCACATATAGTGTGTATCTATTGTGCAGAAGGTTGCAGCCTTCACTATTTGAGAAGTGTTCTCTAAGACAATGTGTCCTCACCTTTAACAAGTTTATTTATAAAAGACTCCTAATAGGGTCCAACCTTGGACCAAGTCACTATACTTCATACATTCTAAAGATAAACTCCTAATAGGGTTGGAAGATCTTCTAAAAGGTATCATTATACTCTAGTGTAGTTTATAGTGGGTGCTAATTCCCACTGAGGTTTTTACCTATTTGGGTTTCCCCGTAACCAAAATTGTGGTGTTGTATTAAGTTTTATGTTATTGTATGTTTTTAATTTTATTCTATACTTAATTGGATAAACAATTGAATCTTCTAGATAACTAATTCACCCTCCCCCCTCTCTCAATTTTCTCTTGGGCGTATTCCTATCAAGCATCACACTCAGCAATGAATAGTTTCTCAAAACTAGGGAGTAATATTTCTTACGTAGATGTCTTCCTCTTAAAGATCTAAAAACCCTTGTTCACTTTTTCATTCAACTAAAACTTATATTTCATGCCTCATATTGTGGTATCTAGGAATGGTGCACATATCTCACTGAATTTCCTAATGAACTTCGTCTAAAGTTATACCCAACTATGGAACCTCCTTACCTATATAGCAGACTAAGGTATAGGCCAAATTATGGATTCATCCACCTTACTAGTATCCATTTTTTCAAGTTCCCTTATGATACAATAAAACCAAGGTACACCAGCTCCTATTTCATAAATTCAAACTTCTCTAAATTGATGGTTAGATTTTCCTCATGTAACCTTTGTAACACAACTTGTAAATGCATTAAATGATATATCATAGTGTTACTAAAAATGATAATGTCAGCTAAGCATACCAAAACCCACTTAACTATGAAGTCCTTTAACACTTTATCCATTACTATCATGAAGGTGCTAGGGTCAATAGAAAACATAAAGGGAATTACTAACCATTCATATAGGTCTTATGTGGTCTTAAAATCCATTTTACACTCACACCTATTTGGTGATAACCAATCTTAAAGTAAACTTTTTAGAAATACTTGGCTCCTCCTAGGAAATCCATAAAGTTTTATATTCTTGGCATTGGGAACTTATACCTTATGATGATTTTATTAATAGCCTTGGAATATTTAGACAACCTCCAAGTATAACCTTTCTTTGGGGCTAGGATAGTGGGTACACAAGGACTTATACTTTTCCCAACCATGCCTTGGGCAAGTAATTCTTGTATGTGATTGTCAATTTCCTCACTTTGATATGGGATCATTTTGTAGGAAGCTTTATTGGGAAAGGATGCTCCTGGTATAGAGTTTATTTGATGGTTTATGGCTCTTTTATACATAGTAGGGTGGCAGGTTGTCCATCACTATCTTCTTATATGGTATCAACAACTTCTAAGTTTCTATGGCTAAAACTGGCTTCTTCTCCACTTTCTCATATTTAGGATTCAACACTAAGTAAAATCACATTCCTTCTCCTTGCTCTAGTTTATTTTGGATCTCCTTTTCTCCCACCAAGAGTACATTAGGACCTACTATCTCCTCTTTCCCTTCTTCTAGGATTGACTAAATTCTAAATTTGACTCCATTCTTCTTGAAACTGTATGAGTATTTGGCTCCATCATGAATGGCTTTCCTATCAAATTACAAGGTTCTTCACAATAAAATATTGTAAGAATCCATGGGTAAGACATCACACAACACCCTATCCTTATACCTCCTTTTGGTGAAGTCCACCTAAGCTTTCTCATTAATTTGCACATACTGACCCTTGTTCAAAAAAGTGATCCTATAGGGATTAGTGTGTGGCATTCTTTAGAAAATTCAAATTATTGATTTATTCATTAGAAACTATAATATCAATGAATACAAAATAAATAATTTTCTTAAAAACCTTACCTAAGATCTTTCATTTTATCCTCAATAGTGATATCCTTTGGCTTGGATCCTCTCTAATTATCTCTTTGATGAGAGTTTTCCTAATCATGAGGTTATCTCCCACCTATTAATCTAATGATACTTCAGCATTCTTGCTACCTACAAAATCCTCCTGTACATATCTCACTCTTTTCTCTTCACCCTAGCATGATGAACCCTTCTCAAGACACCAGTGTGGAAGATTCCCAAATTGATGTTAACTATAACACTTCATGGAAGAGAAATAAGATCCTCTTCCTTGGCCACTTGATCTTCCTCTATAGTTTTTTATTGAGCCTCTAACTATATTGTAACCACCTCTATTGTTGGCTACTTCTCCTTGTTGTTCATTGATCTTAGTCTCACCTTTGTTTCTTTGTTCTAAATTTATTCCACCAAAGCCTCCTCTATGACCTCTTCTATACGTCCCTCTTCTTCTACCTTAGTTTCTTGAATCATGTCTATTCTTGAGCTTCTCTTCTACCTTGAGAGAAAGTTTATATAATTTATTAATTGTCCTTGCACTCAAGAGGCTTATCTCCTCTTGTATATTCAACCTTAGTCCATTTAAATACCTAGCTACCTTTAGGATTTCTTCTTCCATTATATGTGACCTACGACATATTTTGTGGAAATCCTTTGTAAGGGCACTCACTCCAAGGTTATTTTTCCTTAGGTTTTGTCTTTTCATATGTAATTTCACCTCATAGTCATCTAGCAAGTATCTCTTATATTTGCCACCATACCTTTCTAATTAGCAATAGTATTGTTTCCCACTTTTACCCTCTCATCTTTCAAAAAATTCTACCATGTCAGGGAATCTCCACTCATCCCTGACTTAGTCACTCTAACTCTTTGGGCTTCAATGATAACATCACATTCATAGTGGTGCTCCATTCCTTCTATCCATTATATGACTAGTTTTGCTTCCATCTTTCAACTAAATAGTGGTGTTCCTTCCAAATACTTTCCACTCATGGCCTTCAATGCTCTCAACAATGGCTCTTCCTCTAAGAAAGAGTCTATTTCATGGAATTTATCTTCTTCTTCTAGCTCATTACCCTTATAGTCCACCTCTCTAACTTTCTCTATAACTAATTTTCTCCCAGTCTCCACTACACCAAGTTTTCTTTATATATTTTCCATCCTTTCCTGAAGGAGTCTATTCTTCTCCCCCTAGTCTTACACTTTATTGGCCAAGATTGTATTTGTAGCCATATTTTATAAATCTAATAATTTACTTGAATACAACATCAATTTTCCTCTAGCCCAATATTTTAGGCTTTGATACCAATCTGATAGAATCACACTAGTTTCAAAACTCTTCTAATAGGGCCAACCTAGGTTCCTACTTCACCAACTCCCTAGTCCATTAAAAAAAGTCTTTGAGGGCATCCCATGTCTCCTAAGCACTTCTCTCAATTTCCTCAATTACACTATAATTACTCTCACTCTCTAGGTGAGCTATCAATGTTAAAATCCACCTTACCTTCTCATGCTCACTTCCACCTAATCATGTGTACTCAACCTCCTAAGAAAATGTAGAGTCTTTTGGGGGTGTGAAGGTAATAAAATTCTTCTCCTTAACTAGTTCGTGACACATTGTTTCCATATCTATTCATCTCTTCTCTACCAATCTCACCAAATTTCCTATATTGGCCTTGTATCCCTTGAGCCCCCAAGTAGGTCCCTTATTCCGAGATTTTTATGATTTATTGCAAAAATTCCCTCAAGAACTTTCCAAACTAATTATGGATTCTTCTATCAATAAGGAAACCCTAAGATATTTTGTGGGTCTTGGGCGTGTATGCCTTTGTACAATCGCCTATCCAAACTATGGGGGTTTAATGAGGGTATTCAGGGCTTCTAGGAGCTCTTGGTTGACTGAAAGGAAATGATTTCCAAATTGATTAGATAAGCCTCTATATCTTCTCTAGGCATCTATCACATTTCAATTCATATATCTAATGTCTTGGGATCAAATTTCATTGTCACCCCTACAAGTAACCTTACAAATCAACTCCTTGTTCTGAGCTAGGCACTAACTCTTCTCACCTAGGGAAAGGTCAAAAATATGGAAACAAAATAATCTTCATACCTTCATCTTTATTATGTACACTATATATATTGACTCCACTACCATGTCCCAAAAGGCTATGATGAACACTCTGTGAGATTTTATGGGGGAGTCATTTTTCAAGAGTGTTCCTATGCATAGGTTAATTAATTGGAAGGAACCAAAACAATAAATAAAGAACCTACAGAACTAATTAAAAATCATATTCATGTATATAATTGAAGTAAAAATAAAAAATCTTACTAATACTCTTCAAAAAAATAGTTATCTATTCCATTAAACCCTACTAATTCAAAGAAACAATAACTTTTTGATGAAGGGCCACACCACCCTTAAAAACTCATAACCAAAGAAATAACAACATGGAGACAAAGAGAAAACAAAATTCTTTACAAAGAATACATTAATACTTGAAAATCATTACAACTTGAGAGATCTTACAACATGAAAGCTTCCTCCAAATATGAGATCTACAACATGAGAGATCTTACATCCTCAGTACAAGATCCTACAACTTGAAAGCTTTGTTATGAATGATCATATGCCTTAGCCTTATACTATGCATTCATCTTGGTAATGTGCTTCCTCACTTCCTCATGGATGTTCTTCAAATGCTCTGCAAAATCCTTAACTTTAGCACTACTTATCTCTCCTTTATCTACCTTCCTCAACTTAGATGCATTTATGGGACTACTTCCATATACAATCTAGAAGGGTGATTTACCAATGCTCCTATTGACAAAATTATTGTATGAAAATTATGTCTGTGGTAAAATCAAATCCCATCTTATTAGCTTATCTCCAACCAAACATCTCATAAAATTACCCAAACTCCTATTCACCACCTCTATCTATCCATCAGTCTATGGATAATGTGATGAATTGAGCTTCAAATCTATCTTTAACTTCTTCCACAATGTACACCAAAAATATCCAACAAACTTAGTGTCCCGATCTGAAACTATACTCTTTTGAAAACAATGTAGTCTCACCACTTCTCTGAAAAAAAATTCTGCTACATGAACTACATCATTAGTCTTCTTGCAAGGAATAAAATGTGACATCTTTGAAACTATGTCAACTACCACAAAAATTGAATCATGTCCCCGCTGAGTCCTTGGTAAACCAAGAACAAAGTCCATAGTGATATTCTCCCAAGGCTTTTCTAGTATATGTAAGGGCTAATACAACCCTTTATTTTTCTTCACTCCTTTCACCATCTGACATACTCTGTAACTCTGTACAAACTTCTTAACATCTTGATACAACTGTGGCCAATAATAATTCTAATTAACCAAAGCAAGGGTTTTATCATGACCAAAATGTCTAGCCAATCCTTTGATATGTTTCTCTTTGATGAGATTCTCCCTCATAGAACTTTGTGTAATGCACAATTGACTCCCTCTGAATAGCATACTATCTTGGATGATGAAATCCAACCACTTCATTTTGTCTAGAGTAACAAGTTTTGTACAAGCTTTCCAAGCTTCACCAAAATCAGGATCCTCTAGATACAAACTCTTGAGTTCCTTGAACCCAACCACTGCAATTTGCATCTTTGTCAGTAATATTTGTCTTCTTCTTAGAGCATCTACAACCCTATTATACTTTCCACTCCTGTGTTTCAAAACAAATGTATAACTCTACAAAAACTCAACCCATTTCGAATGCCTTTGATTCAACTTTCCTTGACTATTCAAATATTGCAAAGATTGATGATCAATATACAAAACAAACTCCTTAGGAAGAAGATAGTGTCTCCACTTCTTCAATGCCTAAACTATAGCATAAAATTCTTGATCATATACCAAATATTTTCTCTTGGAATCATTTAACTTCTCACTAAAATAGGCAACAGGTTTACCTTCTTGGCTCATAACAGCTTGTATTGCAGTACCACTAGTATCACAGTCTACTTGAAAAACCTTATTAAAATCTAGAAATGCTAAAATAGGTTGTTCTATAACTTTTTGTTTCACCAATTTAAAACTCTTATCTACCCCATTAGTCCACTTAAACTCTTTTCTATCACCTCTCATTGTTTCAGTCAAGGGTCCATAAATATTGCTAAAATTTCTGATAAACTTTCTGTAAAAGCTAGCCAAACCATGAAAAGATCTTACCTTAGTTTCACTCCTTGCAGTAGGCCATTTAAGGATCGCATTCACTTTCTCTGGGTCTATTTTTGGACCTTCTGAAACTACAAATCCTAGATACACTAACTCCTTCACAAAACTTCCTCAAATCAGTCAACAATTTCTCTTCCCTTAACTTCTCAAACACGATACGAATATGCATCATATGATCCTCCAATGTCTTACTAAAGATAAACATATCATCTAGGTAAACAATGAAAAACTTACCCAAAAACTTTTTCAAAACCCTGTTCACGAGCCACATGAAAGTGCTTGGTGCATTGGTTAGCCCAAAAGGCATGACTAACCACTCATAAAGTCCTTCCTTTTTCTTGAAAGAAGTCTTCCATTCATCTCCTTCTCTTATTTGAATCTAGTGATATCTACTCTTTAGATCTATCTTTGAGAAATACATAGCTCCACTCAAACAGTCCATAATATTATCCATTCGTGGCAATGGAAACATGTACTTGATTGTGATATTGTTTATTACTCTGGAATCTATACACATCCTTCATTCTCCTTTCTTCTTTGGTGATAATACCATTGGTACAAGACATGGATTGAGGCTCTCCCAAATCAACCCCTTTTTTAACAACTCATGCACTTGTCTATTCAACTCTTCCCTTTCTATTGGTGTCATTCTGTGTGCTTCCTTATTTGGAAAAATGGCTCCTGCAATCAAGTCCATCTGATGACTAATCTTCCTTACCAATGGTAATCCATTTGGAACATTATCGGACATAATATCCTAAAACTCATTCAACAGATCTACAACTTCTATAGGCACATCTTCTACTTCCTCTTTACCAGCTTTTGGAATTAAACCAAACCACATAGGATCTAGAACTTTTATGCCTTAATTATCTATGATAGTGATCGATTGCTTATGTCGGTAATTCCAAAACTTGTCCAACCTTAGGATTCAAGATTTTTGAAGCTTAAATATATTTTCCCATTATGTTTTATTGGTTATGACCTCCTCCAAACCTAAGTTCATCATTCGGTATCATTAGGAAAAAATGTTTCATGCAACTTTGCAGAGTTGCAAACGTTGTCATGGTAACTTTATTAGTAACTTTCTCCTAAGTGGTCTCCCTTGCTCCCAAACCACTAAAAATAGTATAGAATGTTATAAAAAAAATTACAAGACTCATTTAGGACTATTTTATCCATCTAATATCATTTTTATGTTATTTTCAATGTGAGGCTCGTTTCCCCTTACTAGGACTATACTAGCCCTTATGTACAACTTGGCCCTCACTCCAAGCTTGACTAGACTAAACAAAAAATAACCTATCCAAATAACTTCAGAACATCACCTAGACCCTTGTAGAGTATTTATTACTCTCCTAACTAGGATAGGATAAATACAACCAAAATTTGGATTAGAGCACTAGCCTATGTCCTAGGTGCTCCTGTACCATTCTTCCCTAAGAAAAAGAGATTAAGGGCCATTTGAAGGGATCAAGTTAGGATCTATTCTAAACTTGTCAAACTATATTTTTAGGACCTATGTACCTTCTCAATCTTCTTTTCCTTTCCACTTGATGAGGTATTCCAGGTATACTTTATGCCCTATCTTATTAGCAACCTAGGAGTTTAAGATATTCTATGCATGTGGTCTTGTTGTGAGTGGAAACTTCAAAGTTTCTATATCTTCTACAACCTCATATTTTCAATAAAACTCTATAGGGAATGGTCATTTGTATGGAACCAAATCTAGAACATTAATCATGACAGCAAGTCCTATGTCTACAAGAAACTCCACTTGATAGGAATTCTTCTCATATTTTTTTAAGATGGCACAAGGGCCTACTATTCTCATTTGGATATTTTTAAGGACCCCCTTCTAGAACCTTTCTTTGTTCAAGTTAAACATCACTAGATCCTAAACTTGTAATTGGATATCCATCTTCCTCACATCAACTTTGTGCATGATCTTAGTAGTACTGTCCTTAAGGGCTTATTTTAATGATTCATTTACTTCCTTCATGGACTAAGAAAAGTCCTTTGCATAACCACTCCTAGTTTTTGTATCTCCTACATGTCTAAGCTCATGGATGCCTCTTGGATTAATCCCATACACCATTTCAAAGGTACTTCTACCATTGGTTCTATTTATGGTACTATTATAAGAAAATTATGCTAGAGCAATGACTTGGTCTCATGTTTGATCATATTCCTTGGTAGGACATCTTAGGAGATTTCCCAAATTCCTATTAAAAACTTTGGTCTATCACTATGTTTTAGGATGGTATGGAGACCCAAAAGAAAGATTGGTTCCAAGCTTCTTCCACAAGGTCTTCCAAAAGTGACTCATGAATTTGGAGTCTCTCTCTGACATAATACTCAAGGGTAGACCATGTATCCATACCATTTTTCTGAAAAAACAAGTTAGAAATGTGGCATGCATCATGATTGGTTTTTCATGGCACAAAGTGGGCCATTTTTCTAAATTTTTCTACAATCACAAATATACTATTTTTTTTTGTATTTAGAAACCCTACAAAAAAGTCCATACTAAGACACTCATAAGATTATTTAAGGATCGGAAGGGCTTGATACAACCATGCATTTGATGAAGTTCCCTTATATTTTTGATAGAAAATACAAGTTTCCATATACCTCTTGATAGCTTTATTCATCTTGGGCCAACAATAGTATCTTTGAACCAATTCTAAGGTTTTATGAACACCAAAATGTCCACTAAGTGATCCATTTTTATTTTCTTATATTAGGTGATCTCTCATGGAACCTATAGGAACACAAAGATTCCCTCACCTAAAAAAAGACCTTCTTGAAGAGTGTAATCATAATAATAATTTTGGGAATTATTTTGAACCTCTTTGCATACCTTGTAAGCAGCTGAGAAGTCTTCATATTCTAGGTAAAGTTCCTTGAAATTGTCTATACTAATGCCTCTTAATTGCACTTCTTGGACTATGAAAAGTCTTCTAGTAAAAGGATCTACCACTTTTTTTTTGTTTCCCTTTCTTATGCCTTATTATGAATGTGTAGGCTTAGATATACTCTACTCACATCATATGTATGTAGCCTAGATTATCTTGTGAGTTGAGAAACCTTAAAGCATGATTATCTATATAAACTACCAATACATAGAACTCCAAATCATACGAAGAGTATTTATTTTTTACATCAGTTAACTTTTCATTATGGAAGGCCATTAGTTTATCTTCCTAACTTAGGACTTATCCTATAGAAATATTGTTGGCATCACACTCAACAGTGAATAGTTTCTCAAAACTAGGAAGTACTAAAATTTCTTGGGTATCTATCTTCCTCTTCAGGGTCTAAAAACCCTTGTTTTCTTGTTTATTCCATTGAAACTTATCTTTCATGCCTCCTTTTATGGTGTCTAGGAATGGTGCAGATATCTTACTGAATTTCCTAATGAACTTCCTATAAACTTGTGCCAAACCATGTATGCTCTTTACCTCTATATCAAACTAAGGTGTGGGCCAGTTTAAGATTTCATCCACCTTACTAGTATCCATTTTCAAGCTCCCTTGTAATACAATAAAACAAAGGCACTCCAGCTCCTCTTTCATAAATTCACATTTCTCTAAATTGAAGGTTATCTTTTCCTCATGCAACCTTTGTAACACAACTTGTAAATGCATTAAATGATCTTTCTTAGGGGTATGTGCAGGATCATGGTATGCCAAAATGTGGTGATGTTAAAAAAACCCTAATTGATAAACTCTTTGAAAAACAACTATAACTTTCAAACTATATAACATTTTTGAAATCTGTAATATACATCACATTCTATGCTTCACCTAATACAATAATAATAAACGTTTCTTTCAATTTGATGAAGTTTAGACTAAGTTAAGGTGGTCAGACACAAGAGTTTTTATATTCAGGAAAATCTGTAGCAGGAAAATTATAATTAATTATTTACTTGGAAAAAAATATAAAAAAATATAAATCAAATCCAGAAATGAGTCCACTACTTTTATCTAGAATCTTATAAAAAAATATTATCATTTGATTTTGTTTAATGTGGTCATACATACACCTACTTGTTATCTTTCTAGTCCTGATTGATAGATTTATTGAAAAATAGCTATAACTTTCAAATTGTATAACATTTTTGAAATCCAAAATATGTGTCACATCCTATGATTTTCCTACTACAAGACAAATTAAAAAAAAAATCAATTTGATAAAGTTTAGACTAAGTTAGCATGGTCAGACACAAAAATTTTGGTATTCTGGAAATGTTGTAGAAGAAAAATCATAATTAATTATTTACTTGGAAAAAAATTACAAAAAAATATGTCACATTCAGACATGAGTCTACTATAAAAAAAAACTAGTATTTGATTGTGTTTAAGGTGGTCAGATATGTACCTAATTCTTATTTGTTTCTTGAAATTTTCATACTACTACATTGAAATTTAAAATTTTCAACATATAGAATAACTATTTTTCAAAAAAGGGAAAGCATTTTAGAAACTAAATTCAATTTTCTATAGATTCTCTTCTTACATATTTTTTTATAAAATATTTATAAATTGTTCAATTTTTTATGTCAACTTACCTAAACCTGATTTTTTGAATTTTCATTGCCACTTAAGGGCCTAGTTTGGCATACCATGATATGGCACATACCTTTAGTCTTAATAAAAATTAGAATATCATCTAATTATACAAAAGCCCACTTACCTATGAAGTCCTTTAGCACTTCACTCATTAGCCTCATGAAGGTGCTAGGGGCATTAGACAAACCAAATGGAATGACTAACCATTCATATAGGCCTTATGTGGTCTTAAAATATATTTTCCACTCATCCCCTTCCTCTATCCTTATTTGGTGATAGCCATTCGTAAGGTCAATTTTTGAGAAATACTTGGCTCCTCCTAGGCAATCCATCAAGTCTTGTATTCTTGGGATTGGGAGCCTATATCTTATGGTGATTTTATTAATGGCCTTAGAATATTTACCCAACCTCCAAGTGCCTCATTTATTTGGGGCTAGGACAATGGGGACTACACAAAGAATTATAATTTTGCTTATTAGGCCTTGGTCAGGTAATTCTTGTATCTTCTTGGCAATTTCCTCACTTTGTTGTGGGAACATTTTATAGTTACCTTTTTTGGGAAAGGATTCTCCTAGTATGAAATTTATTTGATGGATGATGGTTCTCTTAGGTGGTAGGCTGGTATGTTGTCAATCACTACCTATCTTCTTATACTATCTCAAAAACTCCTCAAATTCTATGGGTACAACTGGCTTCTTCTCCACTTTCTCATCTTTAGGCTTTAACAATAAGAAAAATCCCATTCCTTCACCATCCTCTAGTGTATTCAAGAACTCCTTTTCTCCCACCTAGAGTAGATTATGACCTACTATTTTTACTTCCCCTTCTTCTAGGACTAACTGAATTCTAAATGTGACTCCATCCTTCTTGAAAGACTAAGTTTTTAGCTCCATCATGATGACCTACCTATCAAACCACTAAGGTCTTCCCAATAAAACATGAAAATCATTCATGGGTAAGACATCACAAAAAACCCTATCCTTATACCTCTCTATGGTATTTGACCTAAGCATTCACATTAATTACCACATATTGACCCTTGTTCAACTAAGTGACCCTATAGGGATTAGAGTGTGGGTTTCTTTGCAAATTCAACTTCTTGACTGCTTCATTAGAAACTATATTATTAGTGGATCTGGAATCAATAATCATCTAGAAAACCTTACCTAAGATCTTGCATTTTATCATCAATAGTTATCTCATTTTTCTTGCTTCCTCTCTAATTGGTTCTTTCATGAATCATCTTCCTTGGCCACTTGATCTTCCTGTATAGTTTTTTCCTTAGCCTCTACCCCTGTTGTAACCACCTTTATTGTTGGTTACTTTTTGTTATTTAGTGAGTTTAGTCTCACCTTGGTTTCTTTGTTCTGAATTATTCTTTGAAAGCCTCATCTATGACCTATAATATCTCTCCCTTTTCCTCTACCTTAGTTTCTTGAATCATTTATCTTCTTGAGCTTCTCTTTGTAATGTCCCTAGTTGGGACCTTATGCAAATTTCTCATTGAAGCTTTGTGTGAACTAATTTTTTGGACCTCTTTTCTTAAACATAGTTGAAAAATCATATTGGTTTGTAAGCTTGGGCTTTCCAAGTTGTTACCAGGTTTCTCTGCATATCTTTGAGCTCCTAAGTGTACCATCTCTTGGACATTCACAACTTGAATGTCCTTAGCAAACAAGATAGTGGCCCCTTCTTTTACCAGGCTCTGGAATCTTTCTCTCAAGATCTATATAGTAGTAGTGACCTGAGACATAATAGTAAAGTGTGTGAGTTTAGAGTTAAACTCAGTAAGGTCCCTTGACTTAGCCAAGAAGATGTCTTCATTCCTCTACTTCCAAATAAACAAAATCACTTGAGTAGTAAAAGTAATCCAGAAATCATTAAGTTTGCTATCAAAATTGTCCACATACCCACCTAAGATTTCATGCCAAGACAGACTCAACTCAACATATCTAAAAATATCATAGCCAAAAAAAAAAGACCAGACTTTAACATCACATTGATATTCAAAAAAAAAATGCTCATAAGACTTAGTACAATTACAAACAGAGCATAATATGGAATTTCTTGACCCTTGAGACACATAATAACCAATAGCATGATTTAAAAAAAAACCTTTTTGGGCTCAACATGAGAATGCCATAATAGTGAAAAAATTAAATGCCACTTATTGCTAGACTAGTTCAGGCCCCAGGCTTGGTTAATTTCATTAAAATGATGTTTTTATTAGTCATCATTTTAAAAATTTGTTTCCAAGAGAAGTTCCCAAGAGTGTTACCATCCTTCCATTTAATAAAAGTGGGATTTTGGCAAGAGACAATACATTTTCCCGGAAACCAATTACCCACAACCTTAGTTATAAGAGTGTAGGCTTTTTTCTGAGAAGAAGGGATGTGAAACTTTCTACATAACTCTACCTAGGAGGAGAGCTTGTTATCCACTATAATATCACTGATGAGGGATATGCCTTTTCTATCCCAACTTCTTTCTGAACAGCACTAGGTTAGGGCAAGTGGCTTATCATTTAGATAAATCGCCCACCAAATGGATCTGTCAAGGACAAAGAAGTATGAGTTTCTCTACACAAGACTTCTGGAACATATGAGTGGTTTAATGTCTTTCCATGACTTCCACAAAGCAGAGAACACCTTAGAAGGAAAAAATTTCACATCAAAATCACCTAGGAGGATGTCAATGAATGCAATATTATTCCAAGATTTACCTTTCTTAATTGAGGATCTAGTAATATTGTTCCTGATTAAGGCTTTCCATGGCCCATTACCAGAGATGGCTTTAATGATCCATTTGGAAGTTAAAGTCCTTACTTTCTTTTTGAGATCTTTAATTCCCAAACCTCCCTACATTCTTGGGGACAACACCACTCACACTTGACATTATGTATCTTCTATTTCCAATACCATCTGACCAAAGGACATCCCTCAGGATCTTCTCAATTTTATTTGTTTGGGAATTCATGAATAACTAAGTTGAAGCATAGTATATTGCATGGGATGAAAGAAATTTTTGAATAATCTACAGTCTTCTTGCTATAGATAACTTATGTGTTTGCCATTTTAAGTGTTTATTTTCTACTCTCCTTAAAGATCTAATTCCACATTTCATTCAATGAAGGGTCAAGAGAAAATAGATTTCCCAAATATCTAATAATAACATTAGGGCCCGACCACTGCCATCCTTTGTCCACTAACCAAGGGGGAGGGGTGTTGTCCCATCCAAGAACAATAGATTTATGAGGGGCTATCTTAGCACCAGAGGCTTTACAAAATAACTGAATTCTGCATACCACCCTATCAAAATTCGGTTATGAAAGATCAACAAAGAGGGTTGTATCATCTGCAAATTGCTCATTAAGAAGATCCTCACTATTAGGAAGTGAGAGACATTTAATAGGGGGACCAAAATTAGTGGCCTTGAGTATGTAAATCATAGCATCTGTAACAATCACATACAAGGTAGGGGCTAAGGGAATCCCTGCCTAATAGATTCAAAAATTTCACCATTGATCTCAATTCTGCTATTAAAGTCTTTAAACAATATCTTCACCCAATTACAAAAGTATTCAGGGAAACCAAACTACTTGAGCATAGAAATAACAAAGTTCCACTCAATTCTATCATTAGCCTTCTCAAATTTCAAATGGATCATCACCACATTCTACTTATCTACCTTTGTCTAGTGCATTGCTTCCTAGTTCGTAACAAGATTTTCAAGAATAAATCTCCCTTTGATGAAGCCTACCTGAGTCACTAAGATGATGTCATTTAGGACCTTAGAAATTCTATTAGCCAACAATTTAGCAATGATTTTTTAATATATGTTTAAAATAGTGATTGGCCTCCAATTCCTTACTTGGGTTTTATCACCTTCCTTATGGAGAAGTTTAATTAAGCCTCTATTAATCCTTTCAGCCAGAGTCCCATTATCAAAAGAAAATTTTTAAACTTCAAAGAGTTCATTAGAGATCCAATCCTTATTGATTTTGTATAATTCAGCCGGTAAGCCATCTATACCAATGGATTTACCATTAGCCAATGATGAGATAGCCTCTTCTATTTCTTGAATGGAAATCTCTTTTCCCAATATGTCACTCTATTTTCTACTAATTTTAGATGGAATGATACTCAAGCACTGATTCATACAAAATTGACTGCCTTCATCATGCTCTGATGTAAAGAGGTTCTTATAGAAGTCCACAAAAATAGACATGATCTCTTGGTTGTTGGTGTCGATTCCCCCTTCCATCTAAATACCCTTAATCTCTTCCCTACATTGCTTAGCTCTGATGATGTTAAAGAAATGTTTAGAACCCCTATCTCCCTCCTTGATTCAATTATCTTTAGCTCTTATTTTCTATCCTTGAAGCTTATACTGTTGGATAATAGTCTTCCCTTGTATCTCTTTCACTATTATATTCTTTTATAATATTATATTATATATATTATCATATTCATTTAATATATAATATTATTTATTTACTAATAATAAATTTAAATTATTATATTCGTTTACAACATTATATTATATATATTAATAATATAATTAATTTTACTTATAATTATATTTAATATTTTTTTGTTTGGCTATTAACTTATTAAAATTAATTATTAATTTGTGGTGAAGGAAGGGGACATTACACTCTTCTACCTTGAGAGGATATTGATAGCATTTATGAACTATCCTTGGGCTCAAGAGGCTTATCTCCTCTTGTATGTTCTACCTTAACCCATTTCAATACCTACCCACATTTAGGCTTTCTTCTTCCATTATATGTGACCTAAGACATAGTTTGTGGAACTCCTTTCTAAAGGCGCTCACTTCAAGGTCCTTTTGCCTTGGGTTTTTTATTTTCTTATGTAATTGTATGTCATATTCATCTAGCAAGAGGTCTCTCTTATATTTTCCACCATACCTTTCCAATTAGCAATATCATTCTTTCCCTCTTTTACCCTCTCATCTTGTACAAACTTATACCATGTGAGGAAAACTCCTCTCATCCTTTACTTAGCCACTCTAAATATTTAGGCTTCACTGATGCCTTCACATTAAAATTGGTTCTACATTTCTTCTATCCACTCCATGACTAGTTTCTCTTCCATCTTTCTACTAAATAGTGGTGTTCCTTCCAAATAATTAAAACTCATTGCCTTCAATGCTCTCATGATAGCTTCATCCTCTAACATAGAGTCTGGTTCAGGAATTTGTCTTCATCTACCAACTCTTTACCCTTATCTTTCACCTCTTTAACTTTCTCTCTAACTAATTATGTCTTAGTCTCCACTACACTAAGTTTTATTTCTATCTCTAATATCCTTTCCCTAAGGAGTCTATTCTTCTCCTCCTGGTCTTCCACTTTCTTGGCCAACTCTCCATTTATAAACATCTTTGATGAATCTACTAATTTAGCTGATTACATCATTAATTTTCTTCTAGCCTAATCTTTTAGGCTCTAATACCTATCTAATAGGATCACACTCATTTCCAAAATCTTTTATTAGGGCCAACCTAGGTTCCTAACTCACTAAATCACCAATCCCTTCATCTAAGTCTCACGAGACATCCATTGTCTCCTAAGGACTTATCTCAATTTCCTCAATTAGATTAAAACTATTCTCACTCTCTAGGTGACCTATCAATGTTCAAATCCACCTTCCCTTCTCATGTTGACTTCCACCTAACCAATTGTACTCAAACACCTAAGAAAATGTAGAATCTTGTAGGGATATGGAGGTAATTAAACTAATCTCCTTAACCATTTCTTGATATATTTTCTCCATATATATCCATATCTTCTTTACCGATCTCACCAAATTGCTTATCTTGGCCTTATAGCCCTTGAGCCCCTAATTAGGGCTCCTATTCTAAGGTTTTAGAATTTCTTGCAAAACTTCCCTAAAGAAATTTCCAATCTAATTATGTATTATTCAATCAGTAGTAAACCATAAGGTATTTTTTGGGTCTTGGGTCTTGGGTCTCTCTGCCTTCGTATATTACCATATCCAAATAATGAGGGTTTGATGAGGGTTTTAAGGTCTTCTAAGAGCTCTCAGTTCACTGAAAGAAAATTATTTCCAAATGGATTGGATAAGCCTCTATCTCTTCAATAGGGCTCTATCTCATCTCAATTCATATCTCCAATGTCTTTGGATCAACTTTCATTGTTACCCCTGCAACTAAATTTAAAATTTAACTCCTCGTTCCTAGTTGAGCAATTACTGGACTCACCTAGCAAAAGGTCACAAATATGAAAAAACTCATCTTTAGACCTCTATCTTTGTTATGTACACTATAAATTGAATCCAATCCCATGTCCCAAAATCCTATGATGAACACATGACTAAATTTTATGGGGAACTCATTTTTTAGGATAGTTCCTATGTATAGGCCAGTGAACTTGTAGGAACAAGAATAATAAACAAAGAACATACAAATCTGATTAAAAAATCATACTCCTTTATAGAATTGATGTAAAACTACTAAAAATTACTAATAATCTTCCATAAAATATTAATCTATTCCATTAGACCTTAGTCATGCAATGAAACAATAACTATGTGCCTTAACTGTCTATGACACTGATTGATTGCTTATGCCAGTAATTACAAAACTTGTCCAACCTATTAATTCAATATTTTTTAGGCTTAAATAGATTTTTCCCATGAGTGTATGTTTTTAGGACCTCCTCTAGACCTAATTGCATCATTCAGTCTCATTAGGACAAAATTTATCATGCAACTTTTTAAAGTTGCAAAAGTTGTGATGACAACTTTTAGCAACTTTTCTAGAAACTTTCTCCTAAGTGCTCTCCCTCACTCCCAAACCACTAAAAACCTAATATAATATTATGAAAACATTTCCAAGAGATGTTTAGGCTTATTTTAGTCATCTCCTATTATTTTTATGTATTTCTCACTAAGCCAGACCAAAAATAACCTATCCAAATAACTTCACCACATCACCTAGACCCTCATCAAGTCTTCATTACCTTCCTGACTTGGCTAGGATTAGTGTTGCCAAAAATTTCCCTGTCATTCATTTTTGGCCACGGTTCCTATTTTCCAAAATAAATGCTCAAGGTCGAAAGTCTCTATGTTTTCTGCATTTTAATGTCGAGAGTCCAGTGTGTTTTTGACCTCCTCTCTGCAGGCTCGGGATGTTTCTACCTTTTGGTCTAAAAATTTATTGTGTTTTCGACCTCTCAGCTCTGAAATTTTGGTGTGTTTTCAGCCCTGGCTCAAAAACCCTCTATTTTTTCAGCACCATTTGTGTTTTCACCCCTAAGCGTGCAACTCCGATCAGGTGGGTCCCAGTGCCTAAGGCCATTCTACTGCAGTCAAGATCCGATGGCTGTCGCATGATCACATGGGATCTCCTGATCCCATGAGATCATGCAAGATCTTCGGCAGTCAAGACAAGCGGTCAACTCCAGCGGATTGTGGTCACTGGTTAAGCATCACGCAGTCAGTCGCATGATCGCATGGGCCTTCCTGGCTGCATGTGATCATGCAACAAATGGTAAGCAGGGGATTGGCGGCCAACTCCAAGCACCGGCAGTTATCGGGTAGCATCATGCAGTTAGTCGCATGATTGCATGGGCTCTTTCAAGCCCATGCAACCATGCGACAAATCGTCAACGGTTTTGGTGGTGGTGGTTCATGTCTGATAGTTAACGATAGGAAGTTAGTGGGGCCAAGGTTTCTACATTGGGGCAAGTGCAAAGAGATCTGACAGTGGTCGTATGATCTCATGGGATCTTTCGATCCCATGTGATCATGCGACAACCGTTGGATGGGATTTGTAGTTGGGTGGGTCCTATGCTAGGGGTGCCAAGATTTTCACTGATGTAGTGGTCGGGACGTATGTGGGAGTGACACATGGTGGTACCAAGCTCAGGGTTGGAAAGCTTTGCACAGTTGCACAATTGGAGGTGGGCCCAGTTTTATGCTCGGTCAGGTAATCTCATGATAAAGGGAGGAATATTCCTTCTATCTAGTGATTCAGTGACTTCCCTTAGTCAGGTAATCTCCTGACGGAAGGGAATATGCCTAAAGTGTTATGAGACTCCATGACTACCATTGGATGAAGCAAGGATCGATAGTTTTCACATGGTCACTGGATGTGACCCCGGGGTTAAGGAAGATCGCGCGGCTTGGTGACTAAATGGAAATTTTGAACCCAGGGTGGAGCCAGGGTTAAGTTTGCAGTCTCAAAGGGTTGTTGTATGATCGCATGAAGCCTTTTGGCCTCATGCGATCATGCGACCGCTAATTTTTCAAGCGGTGTGGTCATGGGTCTTGCCATGTGGTCAGCTCCTATTGGGCCACGTGGCAAGCTTAGCAGGTGGTAGATCTTGTGGGTGCCATGTGTCTTGCGCAAGCGAAGGCAAGTTTTCAATGGGTGTCATGTGGTCACATGAAGCCTTTCGGCCTCATACGATCATGCAACCATTGTGGTGGCAAGCAGTGGCATGTTTTCAAGGGCTTGTCGCATGATCGCATGAGGCTTTTTTAGCTCATGTGATCATGCGACCAGTAACATTTTTAATGCAGGGTAGCGTGTTTGTTTTTCACGGGGTTTTCTTTTGAGAGAGATATTGCAGGTGGCGAGTAGCTAAGAAATTGATGATATTTTTAGGGGTGGTTGCGGTTGGATAGAATTTGTAGGAGATCTTTTTGGCAGCCGTTTTGGGTCCTTTCCGGGATCTGATCAGATTTTGCACAATCATGACAGAGTCCAGCTTGCAAAGAGGTAGATAGATGAGGTTTTTGTCCTGGCAAGGCATGATCAATTTAGGGATAGGCATGCAAGGAGAAAAGATATCTGATCGGCCATGATATTCATAGAACACATTTATGATCAGAAGTGATGGCTTTAGGGTTGAATTATTAAATTGTAAATCTGGTAACCCCGGTTAGTTTTTGAGACTCCTTCCTGCGTGTAGTTGAGTGATGTATATAATCTTTTTTGGAGCCTGTATTGCTCAGAATTCACATTTTATAGAAAGAGAAAGTCTTTCCTTGGAGAACTATCTGTAGCATTTCTACTTTCTAGTTTTTCATATCTTGTAAATTCCCATTGATAATACAAGCATTGTAGAGGCATTTTTGTGATAGTCTTTCATGTCCTTGTGTCTTCCTTGCTTGCATTATCTCTTATTGGATTGAGGTTTATGGATGCATGTTTTCAATGATGTCTTAGTTCTCCTAATTTCTCTTACTTTCTGTAACTGTGTGTGTTATTGTGTTGATCCGATTTAGATGCTCTGTGGGTATATTTCAGCCCCTGATATTCTTGTCTCAATCCTACACCGAATTATGGGAGGGAATGTTTGTTTGTAGGTCATGGATTGATGTCTAATCCTAAGAATCTTGTTGTTGTGAAAGAATCTTTCTCTTTCCTTGAACATCCTCTTTTGTTTGCAGACCCTTCCATAAAACACTTATGCAGGCCTATTCAGTAAGTTGTAATCTCCCAGAACTAAGCCCTTCATTGGTTTCATTCCTCTATACTGAGATCCAAACCCTAGTTTTGGTGCATCACCTAGTAGGATAGATTTTCTTCTTGTCATTTCCCTTTCATGCATTCCTTCTATCCCTTTTCCCCTCAAGTTTACTTTCCTATTTAAGAGAAAATCAAGGTGACTATCCAAGAGAAACCAACCTAGAACCTGGAGGTCTCATCTCGGTTAGCAAAAGGTCCCACAACCTTGAGATGATTCCCTTGTTATACTGAGTTATCAAGACTACGAGAGCTTGAACTAAGGGTGCAAATTCAGTGTATAACAATTAGTATAAGCCAAAATTGGATTACAAGACTAGCCTATGTCCTAGGTGCTCCTACACCACCAATCATAGCTTCCATTAGGAAATAATTTTTCTATATTATATATGAAGTAATTATAATGTGACATATTCATTAATCAAAATATACAAATACTCATCCATTCTATTAATGATATTGGATTTGGATCAGGGTTATTAGTCCATGCCTAGATAAGCTTCATTTCCTTCTAGGCATTAGGTGGTCTTGAATCCATTGATGATGTGTGTTCTAATATATTTCCTTCATATATATCCATGAATGGACTAGAAAAAATGATCTCAATTGCATCTAAATCAAATTTAGATTGAATTTCCTCATTTTGATAAAAATATTTTGATATGTATTTCTAGGCAAATTGTTGAGAGTATCATTAATTCCAACATTGGAGTAACTTAAAACAAAATTCATTATCTAATTTGTATTAAGTTCTTTGTAGACACGATCCATATTCACATTAAAAATATAGTATGTTCCATGTTGATCTCTTCTTCAGATAATAATAATTTGTAAATTATCAACTATATGAGGCAATATATTGGAAAAGTGTTCTATATTTTGTGAGAAACTTAGTGTGTTCTTTATATTTATATTGACCACTTATTCAAAGTCCAACTTGAAGTATGTGATAATGTGTGGAATTAACTTTTCTTTAACTTGAGTCAAGTTAGCAAGGTCCTCAAGTTGTGGTCGTGGGTCCATGTTATTTGAAGCTAAAAATCTTTTATTTCCTCCATCTTGTTGGCATGTGGTCCATACTAGACCTTTTGAGGTGTGTGACACTTTCATTGGACTATATAAAATTTTTGACAATTAAAACACATATTTGTCATTCTAAATGTATCCAATTGATGTTGAAATTGCATTTCAAATGTATATAAATCATCTTGAAGAATTCTATTTAGATTTTGTGTATTTTCTACATTTCCTTATGTGGGTAATTTGATCCCAATTTAAGGGTTTTGCGTAATTTCTACATTTATTTATGTAGGTGAATTAATTTTAATTTGACTTGTATGATGAGCTACTTCAAGCACATGTTCTTTTTTGTTTGAGTTTTCATTTTAAATATTTAATTCCATATTTATGGTCAATTGATGATTGTACCTCTCATTTGATTAAAAACAAACTTCATGTGTTCCCCCTCTTTTAAAATGAGATACTTCATTAGTTGTTCATTGATGACTATTTCTATTCATTTTTCCTTGCTCTCTATTGTCATATTCCAATTCTTGTGTTGATAAATACATCCTTCATCTTGTATATTTTTTTCTTTAAACTTGACTAATCATTCTTCTTTCTTCTTCTCTTCGATTGTATCTGATTTGTTCCCGTTATTGCCTTGGATATTCTCTTCAGTATTCTTTCTCATATGCTCGTTGTTGCTCCCTTTGATATTGCATCCTTTCCTCCTATTTAAAATTTATTGTTGATTGATTCATACCTACAAAATTTAAAATAATTCACAATTTATGTACTCACATGTCTTTGGATTAACATAGGATTTGGATGTTGAAAAAAATGGACTGATTGAAAAATAAGTGAAAAGTTATTTTCAAACCAAACATCTAAGAATTTCAAAATTAATGTAAAAAGTAAAGTGGGTTTCATAAAGGTAGTTTATAAAATTCAATAATTTTGGTAGTGTTCCCTTCCAAAGAAGATAAACATTTCTTTAATTAATACTTCAACAGATCAAAAATTTGTATATAAGCAAAACATACTTCCCATATAAGAGAAAAAAAATATAAATAAATGAAATACCAAACACTCTTTTATCTATAAAAATATTTTTAAATTTATTTATCATAAATGAAAAAGAACACATATCTTTCAAACTTGGTCCCTATCAATACATTAACTCTTTAAAATTGATAATTTTAAAATATAAGACACATTAAATTGTATTATAACATGTTTTCATTATATTGGCGCAAAAACATGGGGAGTTCATTGTTGATGATAATTTAATTTTCAAAATCATTGTATTCCTCATCATAATTCATATCTTTCATAAATCTAGATAATTCAATTGCTTTCCTCCATGTCTCAGGAATTTACCTTGTATACTTTTCCATTTGCAGGATTTTAAGATCTTTGACACCTCCAATATTTAAGCTTGTAGTATGAATGACATTGACCATTTTTCTACAACACTATAAAATGACTCCTCCCAATTTATCCAAATAGGTTTCAACATTTCTACTTGACTTTATAGAGTCATCTCCAAATACTAAGCTAAAGTAGAATTAATTCTATTTTAAGTTTCCAATAGGGTTTATAGTTAAGGATATAGTTATGTATGGTTAGAATCATCAACATTGAAAATTTGATGATGATGGATGATATAGTTTGATATAATACATTGATGTGAAAAAATATCCACACATTTTAATCCAAAAAACACATGCTTCTGATCTTCATGGACTATAGAAACTACATAATTTTAAGAAATCAATTTGCCAATTTCAAATAGCCTAGGTTATGAAATTGAATACTTTCCTATTAGTAATTTTTTTATTTCGACAAACCTCTATCGTCACTTTGAGAATCTAATGAAAAATAATGCAACAATATTTATTTCTAGATGTACATTGATGTTGTATCGATGCTTTAAAATGGCCATTTTAAATTATACAAGAATATTATGTTTGTGTTTAGATGTCTAAATGATTTGAAATCAATTAGATATTATCCTCAAATACAACACATTGATATATAAATTAACATATTACTGATTAATTAAATTACGTATATAAGAATTTAAAAAATTCAAATTATTTACATGTTTTAGAGAATTGATCAAATAAAATAATGGACGAACTAAGAATGCTTCACAAATTTAAAATACACTAATTATTTCACTAAAAGTAACTATATAAGTAAGTAAAAGTAACTGAAATTAATTGTATAGTTATTCACTAATTATTTCACTAAAAATAACTAAACTACACTAATAATTTCAGCAAAAGTAACTAAAAGAGACTATATATTTTTCACTAATTTTTTCACCGAAAGTAATTCCTCGACCTAACATATCCCTTTATATTCAATTCATAGAATTAGAAATGTATATAAATATAATTGAACTTAAAAATATTAATTTGTTTTTGAAAATAAATATAATTCAATTTATAAGTATAATTCAACTTATAAATATAATTGAACACTGTAATGCTTTCACTCTCCCAATTTAAAAATAATAATTTCTTTTCATATAATTTTTATTTTATTTTAAATATTAGTTATTTAATTAAACAATGTACTTCAAATCTAAATCTTTTGCTAATGAACATATGAGATGAACCAAAAATGTGGAAACTGAATGGACAACAAAATAAATTATTGTAAACACTAAAGCTGTTATGGCATCAAACTATTGGATTCAAATTTTTATTTTATATGTTCTCATATACGATTAAAAATATGAAAACACATAACCTAAAATACAAAAACTATTTCCTTTATATGTTATTAAATAGGATATAAAAATCTGAAAAACTTAACCTAGAATAAGATCTTATTAAATTTAAAAAAATTGGATATATAATTTTTGGTCTCTAATTGATAAGGTTATAAAAAATAATAAGAGCAAATATTTTTGTTTTACAAAGATTTAGTAATAAAAAGATAAATTGAAGTATTTTTCTACAATAATAACTAAGGATTTCAAATATTTGGAAATAGAATTTCCATATTATAATCTTTTCTATGAAATAAATTACTCTTCTAATTACTAGTCCCAAAAAATATTATTAATAGTTAACAAAATTCCCATTATACGTTCATGCATTCTCATACACTATTTCAAACTTCCACTTTTCCATAAGGACAAGACTACCAAATAATTTGGATTTATTTTTGAAGTATTTAGGTTTCTTAATAAATCTAATTTTCGTGAATGTCATTGTATTTATTAACAGCCAGTTTTTATTTTCATTGTTCTCTATTTTTTTATTAAATAAAATAATTCAATTAGATATTTTTCATTGTCCATAATGGAAATTTAATATCTACATCTTATTATTAAATTTAAAATCTACATCTTATTATTAAATATAAAATTATTGCTTTATATATATATATATATATATATATATATATATATATATATATATATATATATATATATATGTATGTATATATATATATATGTATGTATGTATATATGTATACATATATGTATAAATGTATATATATATGTATGTATATATGTACATATATATGTATATATATATATGTATATGTATATGTATATATATGTATATGTATATGTATATATATATATATGTATATGTATATGTATATATATATATATATGTATATATATATATATATATATATATATATATATACATATATATATACATATACATATATATATATATATACATATACATATACATATATATATATACATATACATATATACATATAC